>JXTB01000066.1:728827-742045 GCA_002914805.1 Parasponia andersonii
TATATATGGACAAGAAATAAACAAATAGAAAAATAGAAAAAACACTTTAGCTTTCTTATTATCTACTTTCTTCTATATATGGACAAGAAATAAACAAATAGAAAAATAGAAAAAATACTTTAGCTTTCTTATTATCTACTTTCTTGTTTTTTGTACATTACAGACTCTCAATTAGCCATATATATAAATATATATATATAGGCTAAAGATCAAATGTGAGAAGATTAAAAGTTTAGGATCAAATGTGAGAAGATTAAAAGTTTAGGAGTTACAATATAAGAATATAACTTATATATAATTAAGTTCGAGATTAATATGAACGTTACACACTTTCAAATTGAAGTTTGAAAGATAAACACTCACACACATATAAATGAGTATATTGACAATGGTCACATCATTAGTACACATTTTTTGTACGAAGAGTGAGTTCCTAGCATTATTCGTACCCATATATTATATATAATAAGAATAATACTAGAATTTTAATTCCCAATTATTATTCTAAATTTTTAATAGCAACAAATATGATAAGTTAGTTGTTACTTTGAACTAGTGAATAATATTAAATTATTTGTGATAGTTTTAGTACATTTATATAATAATGACAAACTAGTATATCACATATATTGTTATTAAATATTTGGGAAAATAATTAGTATAATATATGTGAATGTATATATTTTGTAATTCCCAAGTAGTTCTAAAGATTTTTCTCGAAATAAATAAATATCAACAAGGGATAATGACATAAAATACTTTGAGTTTTAACTTTTCTGTAAAAGAAATACCAGGACATTTGAATTCTTGCAATTAATACATGACATTTGAAATTTTGCAAGTTAATACTATAAAATTGACTTTTTTTTTACAAGTTAATGCCATGATTTTTAAATTCCGCAAATTAATACCCTAGTATTTGAAATTTTTGTAAATTTATATTACGAGCAACTTAAAAATGCAAACACCTCCTCATTGACTTAATAAAATGTTTAAATATTAATTTATTATCAACGATTATTACATGATTATTTTTTTAGGGTTAATTGCAAAAAAAATACAAAAACTATGGTCTTTCTACAGTTTTAAGCATATTTTTTAGTTAGCGCAAAAACTATATCTTCATATTTAAAATATGTACAAATGTCTACTGTTTGTATACAAATTGACTAATGATTTGTGCTGATTATTTTATGCTACTTTCAATAATTTTTAAGTGTTTGTCAACAAAAATAAGATATTTTTAATTTTGATTATATGTTTAGCGAGGGATTTTATTTTAATATCAATTTTATACATAGAGAGGAGACATTTAATGAGATTTTAAATGTGAATCTATAATTTTCGCCAGAGCAAAATATAAGGTTAAAATTGCAAAAAAAAAAATTAAAAAAACCCATGGTTTTGTGTATCAATTTATAAGACATTTTCAATAATATAGTAATATTTTAATGTTTTTAATAGTAAAAAAAAGTATTTGTGCTTTTTAACTTTCTCATGATATAAATTTACAAAAATTATAAATATAGAAATATTAATTTACAGGATTTTAAATATAATGATATATATATTTTAAAAAATAAAATTTAACTAACGATTTTTATTTATTATAAATTAAATAAAAATATTTAATACTATTATTGATTTTCATGCCTACCGATTTAACTCATGTCTAATTATAAGTAGGAAATTATCAAAGTAGATTTCATAAAAAAAAAAAAAATTAAAATTATCAAAGTTGATGATGATTAGGCACCCACTTTCAGGCCCCCTTCGAATTAGAGCACGTGACACCTGTGCAGTTTTTCTCTCTACTCTTTTTGTTTTTGGCTCTATTTTTTCTTTCTACTTATTTATTTATTCATTTTTTGCAACTTGTGTTATAGTATATTCACTAAAAATCAATACCCACCCTAGAGTCGCCCTACGTCCCTACGGCTACGCAGCCTCTCACAAAGGCGGAGGCCTCTCCTCCAAAGATAAACAAACAAATAAATAAAGGCTCACCCGCCAATCAAAGCCCACTAAATTGCAACTCCCACGCGGGACCCACACGGAGGACCATCCACTAAATCCTTTCGTTCATGAACACCCGCCTCACAGCTTAGTGACTTTATCACTCTAGTTCGAATTTTTTATTATTATTTAAATCTCTTAATTATTTGGAGGACCTCCATTTTTGAAACAGAACCTTCCAAGCTAAGCTCCTCTCTCTCCTTTCTCTCTAAGATTCTCATATTTCTCTCTCTATAAAAGCTTTTTCGGTCTTCTTCTTTATCGAAGCTCTCTCTCTCTCTACAACCATACTTTTTTTTTTCCTCTCTACTTCTCCCATGGGCTTCCCAGTCGGGTACACGGAGGTCTTCTTCCCCAACCTCTTCCTCCACACGCTTTCTCTCCTCGGCTTCATTCGGAACCTAATTTTCTCTCTCTTCCACTTGCTCGGCCTCTCGGAGTTTCTCGAAACCGACGTCGTTTGGCCAACATCGTCGTCGTCGTCATCTTCGACGGCGACTCAATCGTCGGAAAATCCGCCGGTGTCGGCGATCCTGATAAGGGAGCTCCTCCCGGTGATAAAGTTCCGGGACCTGGAGACGGTGGCTGGCGCCGGAGAACCGCCGGAGAGCTGCGCGGTTTGCCTGTACGAGTTCGAGGGGGCAGAGGAGATCAGGTGGTTGACGAACTGTAAGCACGTGTTCCATCGGGCTTGTCTGGACCGTTGGATGGACCACGATCAGAAGACGTGTCCGCTTTGTAGGACGCCATTTGTCCCCGATGAGATGAAGGACGAGTTCAATCAACGGCTCTGGGCCGCTTCTGGGGTCTCTGATTTTTACAGTGAGTACAGCTCAGTTTGAGGTTGTAGAACGAAATGCTCCTTTTTGGCCCCCCCTTTTTTTTAAAAAAAATATATAACATATATATAAATTTTGTGTTTTGGGTATGGTCCGTTTATTGAATTGTGTATATATACATGAAAAATATAATAAAAGTAAATTTTTTTTGACATTTTTTCATACTCATATTGCTTAATTTCAAACCCATGTAGTTTTTTTTGACATTTTTTCATACTCATATTGCTTAATTTCAAACCCATGTAGTTCTTATTATTATTATTATCATTATTATTATATAACTTTGGATGGTTATATGATATATCGGGGTGTCGTGAAAATTGTGACTTTATATTTAATTTGTGTTGTATGTTAGGTTGTTAATTTGGACCCCTGTGTCAAATTTAATAGTCAAGCTCTTTGAAAAAAGAAGAACCATATGATTAAAAATGGTCTAAAAGTAGCGAAACTTGAAAATTAAGTCTGGTTTTCAATTAAGAAGCCCAAATTCTTTCCAAAAAAATGAAAAATTAAGAAGCCCAAAAAGTCTGGAGAGAAAAAAAAAAAAACAAAAAGAATGAGAAGAAGAAAACACAGGAACAACAACTCATTTTTTAGTTTATGAAAAAAAAAAACTCATTTTTATAAATTTCTTTTAACATTTTGATAATAATTCGACCTAAAAAAACATTTGTCAATTAATTTTGTTTTATTATTTTTTTTAATTTTGCTGGAAATTATAGGTGGTGGTGATACTTTGAGGTTGAAGTACTAGGAGTTTGTTAACTACGGTAGGTGCAGGTGGCTAACCGATTTTTTCGGATCTTGTCAGTGTCAGTTAACAGTGAATTGGATCAGGTCTACTCATTTCTTTTCTATTTCTTTTTTTTTTTTTGGTGTCTGCTTTTTAATAGTTGCTATATTATTCTCATAGATAAAAACTAATAAGAATAATAATAAATTAGTTTACTATCGTTTTTAGTATTGAAATTTGGGTAATTATGCTTCATTTCTGAATTTTGTTCTCTCTACGCTTTGTTCATGAAACGTATGGCTTTGGTAAAATTTTTAATACTTACATAATTAAGTTCGGTGTGCAAACTAGGTTTATTAGATTTGTAAATTAATACATGCTCTCAATCTGAAGTTCTGCCCTTTGTTTGTATTACTTTTTTATTGGATTGATTAGGGAAAGTTATGGTTTTTATTTTATTTTGTTGGCAATAAGACGTTTGATGTGAAGAGATAATTTTGGAACTCTTTCAGTCTCTCACTTGGACACCATAGACTTATTTTGGTTTAATTTTCTTGTGTCATTCTTCTAAATATGTTATGATCTCCATGAACTATGCGTTATATCTCTTTCATTTTAAATTTTCTCAAACTATTTGTCTTTGCTACTAGTTAAAATGTGGGTTTATGAGAAAATAAAATGAAAATTTATTGCTCTTATTTTTGTAAATAAGAAAGAGAATTGTTGTTAACTAGACTATTCATTCTAACTTCAAAAAACAACAACCGAATGGCTAAGTACATTCTTACTCTTGCTTCATAACGATCGAATTGGTCGAATTTGGTAGAACAAACAAATCTTACAGCAAATTAGCATGCTTTCCTTTTAAAAGTCTTTTTATGTAGAAACTTGAAAGCAATTAACATCGAATAGGACAATTTAGATTGACAAAGAGTTTATATAGACGTATCTAGTTTTAAAACGAGGTCCACATTTTTTTGTTAAAAATAGTCACATTGTGCATTGAACTTGAGAAGGCTTCTGCCACGTTCTTTAATATGGGTTATTATATATGCCAATAAGTTAAAAACATTTAAGATAGTTTGTCATGTTGCTAAGGGGTCGGTAGTCCATTTCCTATCAATTAATTCTGGTTCAGAAAAAACAAATATATATATATGTATATATATATATATATATCCCATTAAAATGGAAGAAGAAGAAAATATTTCATCAAAATATTTCATCCTTTCTCACTTCCTCTTATTATTTTTTTCTCTACTAATAAAGCACCAAATTTAACTTATATAATTTATACTTGTCTTATATTATGTGCAAAACCATTATATTGTTATACAGCAGAATCTAATGCAATACGACTAGCAAACATGACGATATAAATTAATATTGGGTTAATTACGGCTACCTAGTTTTTTTTTTTTTAATTAAGTATGCCGTGTTTTATTATTATTATTTTTTTAAAAAAAGAATTGGGCTTTAGATTGGCCCCATAGTACTATCTGGGGTCAAGTTTCATTATCATAAGATGACTTCAGTCTTCAAACTCTCTTTCCTATATTTTCAATTGGCTATTATTCTGGTATTTTCTACATAAGTTGTTCAAATAATATCTTGATCTAGCTGAAAAAGAAACCGAGAAAAAATAAGTTATAATTAGAATATTGAAGCAAAGTGCTGTACCAAGGTCTTTTCAGCTATTGCTAACCTAAGAAAATGACCATATCCCACGAACGATGATTAAGATTATGGACTTTTTAAATGCGTGAACATCAATGATGTGAAGTGTGCCAAAATTAAATTATTAGTCAAACTCAAACTTAACCTTCTAGCAAAAACAAGAACACTCAAACCTTATTACCTTATGCTTTTCGCTTTAATTAATGTGGCATTGTATTAGTTTGTATAACATGTACAGTGCAATGCCAACTGACCATTACAATTTGGATAACAATTCAACCATCATCTTTGATAATAAAAATTTCATTTCTTCTATTGGCTTTTTATGAACAAATGTCAACTTAAACAATTACGGAGAATTGGTATGTACATAGATTATACATTGTCATATAGCAGAGTATAAATTATATGTACCAAAAGATTAATTGTAACATTTAACACTCATTTTCTTAACCGTTTATGTACTATCCACATGCTAATTTATAATTGTATGGTAACCAGGAGTGTAAGGTATATCAGAATTAAACAATATGTAAATAAAAAAAATTCTAAATCTAACCAAATTTGTTATAAAAAAAATTAAAAAAAAAAGGGATTGGATTAAAAGGATCAGTTGAATAATTAGTCCGACTCATCATAAACTGCATGTCCTGTCCTCTCAAGCTTTTATTTTCAGTGTGATTAATGTATCTATAATTTATTATTAAAATTTGCTTTTTAGGAGGGCTTCACAAGGTTTTGGATGCAATAGTAGTGTCCACTATTCAAGGTTTGTAACACTTGGATCAGAAATTGAATTGGAGAGTGTGCTTTTGACGTATGATATATCATATATCATATATCCCTATCTCAGGCACTGTGCGGCTGTGAAAATAGATTCTCAATATCACCTGCTTCAGACGCTTTTTGGCAAAACTTCCAGCAACTAATGAATTTGATTCCCTGTTTGGCTTAGACTTTCACTCATTGATTGGCAGCTCAATATGCATATATCTGTAACTATATATAGATGCAGAATAGCATAGGTTGCTATTAATAGTTGAGTTTATATTCAATTATTTATTTATATTTCTAGAGTTAGAATTAAAGGTTGACACTGATGTCCTAGCTAGCTAGCATTATGGTGGTTTGGGCCAGCTCTTCAAATAAGATCTTTAATTAACTCTGATAAGGACAGAAGGATTTTTCAGTTTGAATCATACAACCACAAGGCTCTACAATAAGTAAAAAAGAAGGAAGAACCGTAGATGCATTGAAAAAGCCAAAACCAGAGAATACAAAAATAAATGTGTTAAATGGCACAAATGATCCGAATTATCCGATTTGTGGCAATTTAGTTCTCAAAATTCCAATTATAGTAATTAAACGCTTGAATTTCTGATTTGTAGTAATTAATTTTTTTTTTATTTAAATTACAACCTATTGTTGAATTTTTGACAAAAATACACATGATGAGCACATGATAGCACCTGTAAATATATTTAAAAAATAATTTAAGAATTTTAAGTATAAAAATATATGAATATAGAAAAACTTTCTCTATATTAATTTGCAACTTCAAGAATCCCCAAAAATGCAAATGATAGATTTTTTCATCTCTCCAAATTCTTATGTTCAATTTATTTTCTTTTAAATATCAGTTTTTTTTTTTAATTTTCGTTTGTTACCACTTTCCTGAGCTAAAATTTTTTGAATTGGGTATGAATAATCCACAAACAAACAATTTTTGATACAAAATGGTATAAACTAAATCAAAAAAATAAATAATTTTTTTTAAATAATCAGTTGCATCTAAATGATACTAGAGAAGCCAATATAGGCCAGCCCACATTCTGAAAGAAAAGCACGGTACCGACTCACATTAATGCAGACATGGACTGGCCAGGTAGATATAGTAGGGGCCAAGTTGGGCCTCAGCAATGGGTCCATTGGTCCAGCCTAATCTGGTCCACATTAGGCTCGCATTTAGCTATTTTATATATAATTTTAAATATATTTTAAATNAAAAAAAAACTTAATTAAATATTTTCATTTATTTGCTTTTAATGTTATTTATTTACTTATTCAAAATTTAAAAGCATATGAATAGTTTTTTTCTATTTTAATCTAATGAAAATAAGGGATAATATAATCATTATTAAATAGTAATACACAATAAAATTTAAAAATATGATGTGAGTATAATTGATTCGAAAAATTAAAAAATAATATAGAATAAACTCCTATATATGGAAGAATAGAAAAATTGTGTAAGAGGAACTAGAGAAGTGAAAAAGATACTTATAATTAATATATATATGCTCATATTCGACTGGTATAGGCACAACCCATTTAGGCCTGCATAAAATATAGATTAGGCATGTAGGTCATACCAGACTTCTTGATAAGATGCCTAGTACAAAACTTGTGTGACTTATCAAATAGCCAACTTAGGCTTCTTTACATTTCCAAATGACATCGTTGTTTTCGGAATATTTTTATTGTCTTGTCAACCTTTGAAACACAAACTCCATTAGATAATATTAGGCGATGAATGCTAAACGTAACTTTTTTCTATTTTTATATCTCACTATTTGATACGTGAATTTTACTAAAATTATCTAATAGTTTAATGATGTTATAAAGTATAATCAACCTAAAATGTGTGTCCGACCCTGTTTGGAGTTCAGAGTACTTTGGGACAGCGAGGACACGTGGACAGTTGGAAAATATAGCATCAGCAGTTCGGGACACGTGGACGGCTGGTGAGAAACTTGCTCCAACACTTATTGCCTACACTGTATAACTATGTTAAAATCTTTTTTTTTTTTTTTGAAAAAAGAAAATTTGATGTTATAATATAATCACACATGTAATTTTCAGAGATATGGAGATTTATTCGGGTTCAATATCTAGATCTTATACGATAGATACATCGGAATGTCAATATCTACGATTAGTAACCTTTGACCCTTGGAGTTGGTCTCCACTTCATATTTGGAATAAGTGGAAAACACAAGAATTGTTGTAGTACATGTGTTGATTAGTTAGTCATCACTTTGTTTTGCTATTACATTTCGATAAAAAATACTTGTAACGTTGAAGAGTTGCTATTTTTAATAAAAATAAAAATAAAAATCATGGGATGCTATAAAGATTCACCAAAAATGTTTAGAGGTGCTGGGTACGTAATGCCTTTTTTATAGTTGGTATAAAAAATTTGTGTGAAATTATTAAAGGCACTAAAACATCTAAGTGAAAAGGAGAGACGTACTGAAATATGTAAGAAATTGTTCAAAGGAGCTTAATAATATATAGAAAATAATATTGGAAAAACGGAAAAAAGAGCTTGATTAAGGAGAAATAATTAGGTGCAGCTAATATGAGAATGGCAGAAAACTGTTCTATGCTTCTCTAATCTATTTTTAGCAAAATAGGACCGCTTGGTGAAAATGTAAAGTTTTCAGACTAAAAAGTGAAACAGTCCTCATCAAATGGCTGCCTTGAACCAAATGAATCTTGAGCGACGAAAAGGTGATACAAATTTGCATCTTCCTGTAGAGTGAAGAGATGACATGCTAATATATATAACATGAACAGAAACTACTAATAATTAGTATGCAATACACAAACCAAACCCTTTAAGAACAATTAATTAACAAAGCTTTTTAATTGGATCTTGTCTTGCATCATGATAATGTTTGAGGTACTTATTTTGTACTAAAATTTTAATACTAACACATATAATATATGATTTATCACTGTTAGGGAATAATCTCCCTGTGTGCATTTAGCACTCCTATTAAATAGTCAAGTTCTCCAAGTTTTGAGATAACATAGTTTTAGGAATAAAATCAGTAATGATTAATAGGGTTTAACATAAAACAAAATAGAGAAAAATGCGAATAATATTTTGTCAATATATTTCTCATATACCAAGTTCACTGTGCCTTTTTTTTTTATCTATTAACATAGTTAGCTTTCTCATTATTTGTAATATTATCACTCATTTTATCCATATATCAATTAATAAACTAAGTGTTAGGCATGCAAATTGAATCTTACTAACATTTCTCAAATATAAAAAGGTTTAATTGCAAAATACTACCTTGAAATATTGTCAATCTGTATTTTTAACCATATTTTTTGACTTATATAACATTATACATCAATATTTGAAATATTTGCAAATTTCTCTCTTCTATGTACGAATTTGGTGATTTATACCGATTGTTTTAAGTTATTTTCAATAAATTTTAATTGTTTCTCAGTATTAATAAAATATCATCCATTCAAATTATATATTTAGTGTATAATTTTTATATTAATTCAAATTATATGTTTAGTGCATGATTTTGTACAGACTAAAAACATCGGTAAAATTGCAAAAGACCGTACTTATCCCACTATAAAATGTTGCACTATGATATTTTCTTTGCCGATAATTTATTTAGTTTTAATATTGGGATTATTGTGCACTTACAATAGTTATGATAGCATCCAAAAGCTACGAGGGCGACAAGTTCACAAGCAGGCAGCAAAAGTGGGGCCCATTTGCCTAGGAATCACAGTTGTATATGAGTGGTGTGGGGACAAAAGAATGTTCAAGTTGCATGCGTTCTACATTCTTCCCAGCGCACGTGACCTTTTTAGTGATTGGTTTTGGACGTATACTCGTATATTCGTATTCCTACGTTATTTTTTCTCTTTTATTTTTTTTGAGATAATGGCATGAGTATTTATAAGTAATGGCCCTTTTTCAGATTAAATATAAAAATGGCCATTTTTACATCTATTTGATAAATAGCTGATTTTATAATTTTATTTTAATAAATGACCATTTTGTAGTTGATATATTTTTTTATAAAGTAAATCAATTTTTTTTTAAAAAAAGTATATCAATTTTTTGAAAAATAAGTTATTTTTTTTTAAAAAATAGATCAATATATTTTGATATATTAAATATAAAAAATAACTATTTTTTAAGTGATTCAGAAATTGGCTATTTTTAATAATATTTGAAAAATGACTATTTTAAAAATTCTGATTCAAAATTCGACCATTTGACTAAAAAATCCTAATGTATATGGTTATTAAAATGTTTTGATCTAAGTAATTTCTGTGGAAAATTTTGTGGTGGGTATATATATATATATATAAAGAAATATTAATATGTGATTTGTGAAATACAATGAAGTTCAATTTAATTTGGCGTTGAAAAGTGTTCACTTCAATGAGGATTCTCTATTACATTTCCCAATTTTATTCATAAAAAATCATTTATTTTTTAATTTGATGTATATTCTCAATATGATTCATGAGAATATAGAAGTTAAATTATCGTACGATTAAATTTCGAAAAATATATATATCATACAATCATTTGTATATCAATTGTAATTTAAGAAACACACATTTTTCACTCATCACTTTATTAGTAGCACTTCTTGGATACTAATACCGTGCGTAAACATATTAAAAATCATATTTAAAATCAACTTAGGAGATAATTACACATCATCATTTATGTATTTTGGAATGTGAGTACAATACAATTTAAAATCACTGTTGTTACCATGCTGACATGGCCCTGTTGGAATGTGAGTACTATACCATTTATGTATTTTCTTTAACATATAAAAAAGGAAGAGAAAGATAATAACGAGTTTACACTTAGTTCGGGTTAAATTTTGTTTGGTACTTTCCCCTATTTTTCTCAAAAACTCACATTGAAAAAAAAGATGAAAGATAATAACGAGTTTACCATTCGTTCAGAGTTAAATTTTGTTTGGTACTTCTCCTATTTTTCTCCAAAACTCACATTGACATTATGAAAAATAATAATTATAAATTAGTTCCACATTAACTGGAATATTTATCATATATCTTTTAAAACTCTCTATAGATATAAGGTATGAAAGAATTATAGATGATTTATTTTTGTATCAATGAAAAAAGCCAACTCGAACTTGAACATTAATGTGAAAGAACGAAAAAAGTTTCTCTATTAGAGCTCTATTTTTGTATCTTATAGATTCGTGTGCATGTTATTTACATCTCTTCCACGGTCTTTATCTTCACTTAGCGTTATTCAAACACAATAGTTTGATCGATTATTTACTCTTATGGTTTATACGATGTTTGTTATATTGATTATTAGAATGCAAGTGTTTTATTTGCCCAAAAAAAAAACTCTATAGATATGTTGCCTTCAATTTTATTTTTATTTTATCTTTTTGAACTTTGACGTTGTTACGACCCAAAATCCGGGTCAGTAGCAGAAAGGGAATTTCACAAAGGTGGAAAATTCATTGATTTATTTGAAAAGTATCAAAAGTTCTAGTTTTTTAAAAAACGGTCCATTTAAATAAAATAATCGGAATTACATCCCGTGAACCACTCCCACAGTTCATACATACCATTAAACATAGACTGAATAATAATTAAAAATCACGAAGTCAAATATAAGCCTAAGCATCACCATCATCCACAACAAAAATCAAATACCAAAATGACATACATAAGTTTGCAGATAAAATAGAAAGCAGTAATCTTGGTTCAATACTAATACAAAAACCAAACAATCCAAACACCAAGACGACAAACTTATAGCATTACCAAAGACGAACTGTAATCAAGATGACCTCTTACTCCTCTTGATCACCAAGATCGCACTGGACACTACCTGGAGAAGAAGGTAGGGGGATGAGCATAAAATGCCCAATAGGAAAAATAATTACCTCGATCAAAAATATTTTAGTGATGGGGAATTCCTGTATAGTTAGTTTAGTCCAAAACATACATATATATAATCCAAACCAGAAATCCATATATATATAAATGCAGTATGATCAAAACCATTCAATTCATGTACACATAACACAAATCAACCTATACTCATGAGCTCTCATCCTCTCATCTGTGGAAACCCAGAATGATGACACGAAGTATGCCTAGCAGCCTGCCTGATATCTAAGCCCATACCCGGAGAGGACACCCATGTGTCGTCTACCAAACCTGGAGGGGCAACCGAATTGCCTATACCAGCCAAATGGGGAGGTAATCAGAAGTAACAAAACCCTGCTCAAGTTTACGGACTTTCGCTGATGGTGGGGCATGCAGCATCACATTGTAAACCCACGATGTTGACATGGTGCTCATGTATGATCCTATGACACGTGCAATACAGAATTGAAGTGTGAAAATAATCATGCTCTAGTTTTTCGGTAAAATCAGTATACTAGGTTTTTATAGAAAAACGGACAGCATAACGGCCATATTTTTAATATACCAGAAATAACCTACACTCAGAAAATTCCCAAAGTAATACAGTATATATCTCATACAACCAATTCCCATCACAGATATTCGAGAAACCAAAAATCACATTTATTCTCATATGTTGCAAAAAATAAGTTTTATTCGAAAACGATATAAAACACAGGTAATTGAATCCCTACCTCGCTCGAATAGCAATACCATGCTATCGAATCCTCAAGGTGTCATTGACGATCGCTCGGAAGGTCGGGAACTAATTCCAAACCCTCGATCATCCTCTTGCGAAAAACTAACTTCTTACCAAAGCTTCAATTCCACAAACGGACTTTTTCGCTGAATTCCTAGCATCCAAAATAGCTAGGTTAGACATATAACTTATCCAATTTGGGTCCGGGCCCACACCGGGCCGGTGGCATGCAAATCGAGGTAAATCTCGATCGTCCAATTTTCGTGCTGGTCACCAAATATAGGCAATATATATATATATATATATATATCTATCAAAATTCTCCATTTTCCGAGTACAATCCAAAAATGACAACAAAAATACAATTCAATGGCCGGATCAAAAAGTCAAACTTAAACTTAAAATACCCAAAAAATAGCAACTTTCAATCCGGGAAAAATAGGATGATATATATACCTTGATGAGCCCTGAGACGAGACGAATCCAATGGGACCAGTTGGAGGTCGAAT
>JXTB01000066.1:742065-763324 GCA_002914805.1 Parasponia andersonii
TAGTCCGGGAAGTAGCTTTGGTAACTGAGAGAGAGAGAGAGAGAGAGAGATCGGGGGAGAAGAGATAGAAGAGAGAGAGAGAAAAGAAAAGGACAAGGCACGTGGCCCTGTCTTATAGGGCTGTGAAATTTTTTAAAAATTGCACATAAGTCTCCAAATTTCAAATCTCTATCAATTTAGTCCCCCAAAAATTGTAATTTAGTCCATCTGCACAAAACTTTTGTAATTTAATCCCCACAATATTTTATCCGAAAAATTAGTAAATTGTCCAAATTACCCTCCCAAAATCCGGGTTTTTACATTCTTCCCTCCTTAAAAGAATTTCGTCCCGAAATTCAAAGTACAAGTCAAGATTTACATCACAATATAACTTCTGACTGAAAGTCAAACAAATGAGGGTACTTCTCGTACATCTCCGTCACGAGTTCCCAAGTAGCCTTGTCTTCCTTGTGATGTTCCCACAGTACCTTGACAAGTGGAACTTCTCTGTTGCGAAGCACCTTCAACTCTTTAGCCAACAAACGAACAAGCTGCTCTTCATAGGACACATCTTCTTGGATCGGTACATGCACGTACTGAACAACATGAGATGGATCCGGCATGTACTTCTTCAATATCGACACGTGAAACACATTATGCACGTGACCCAACTGTGCAAGTAGATTCAGGCAATACGCCACTGTTCTAATTTTCTCAGTGATCTCAAAGGGACTAATATACCTTGAAGCAAGCTTACCCTTAACTCCAAATCTTGTCACACCTTTCCTTGGAGTTACTTTCAAGAATACAGAATCACCAGTATCGAACTCAACCTCACGCCTCTTTGGGTCAGCATAACTCTTCTGGCGACTCTGAATCTCTTTAAGTCTCTCTTGGATACCCTTGATCTTCTCAGTAGTCTCTTCAATCAACTCAGGTCCAAGAGTAACACGCTCTTCAGGCTCCGCCCAACACAAAGGCGATCTACATGGCCTTCCATACAACACCTCATATAGAGCCACACCCACACTGGTCAGGTAACTGTTATTATAAGCAAATTCTACCAAAGGAAGATGATCATCCCAGTTCCCACCAAAGTCCAATATGCAACAATGTACCATATCCTCAAGAATCTGAATGGTCCTTTCAGACTGACCATTTGACTCGGGATGGTGAGCCCTAATATCCAACTGCGTACCCAACGCTTTCTACAAGGCTCTCCAAAACTTAGAAGTAAACCTTAGATCTCTATCAGATACTATACTTGAAGGCACACTATGCAAATGTATGATGTTCTCCACATACAATCTACTGAGCTTAGTAAGTGAGTAGTCCATCCGGATCGACATAAAGTGAGCACTCTTTGTCAACCGATCGACTACTACCGAAACTGCGTCATTCTTCCTAAGGTTTTCGGTAAACGAGTCACAAAGTCCCTCGTGATCTTGTCCCACTTCCATTCCAGAATTGGCAACGGCTAAAGTAATCCAGCTGGCCTCTGGTAGTCAGCCTTGACTTGCTAACAAGTCAAACACTTAGCCACAAAAGTTGCTATATCCTTCTTCATCCCTTTCCACCAATACTGCCGCTTCAAGTCCCGGTACATCTTGGTACTACCCAGATGTACTGTGAACCTTGATTTGTGAGCCTCAGTTAGAATGATTTCTCGAAGATTAGGGTCATCAGCTACAGCCAACTTCCTACTAAAAAGCAAAAATCCTTCTCTGTTAGTGCTCCAACCATCTAACTGCTCACTATTCTGAAGCCGGTTCCAGATTATCCTCAACTCCTTGTCTTGCCACTGACTCTGCTGGACAGTCTAGAGAAAAGATGGTGAAATCACAATGTTACTCAGGCAAGCAACCCTCTTCATTCTCTAAGTACTGTAAGTTGTAGTCACCAATCGTAATTGAGTTCCTCCAATCTTCAAACACCAGTGTAGCTAGTGCACCATGAGGCTTCCTACTTAATGCATCAGCTACAACATTGGCCTTACCAGGATGATACTATAGGTCGAAGTCATAATCCTCCATATACTCAACTCATCGTCGCTATCTCAAGTTCAAATCTTTCTGAGTAAAGAGATACTTCAAACTCTTATGATCGGAGAATATGTCGAACTTCACACTATACAAGTAATATCGTCAAATCTTCAAAGTAAAGATCACTACTGCAAGCTCCAGATCATGGGTGGGATAGTTCCTCTCATATGGCTTCAACTGATGAGAAGCATAAGCCACAACTCGACCATTCTACATCAAGACACATCCCAAACCCGTCTTCGAAGTATCGGTATACACCACATAAGGCTCGTTACTGTCAGGAACAGCAAGAACTGGTGTGGTGGTCAAACTCTACTTCAACCTGACAAAATCTTCTTCACTTTTGTGATCCCAAACAAACTTGACGTCCTTCCCAGTCAACTACGTCAAAGGCAAAGGAATTCTCGAGAAATCTTGCACAAAACGACAGTAGTAGCCTGCCAATCCAAGGAAACTACGTACCTCTGTCACATTTCTCAGTCTTTCCTACTCCAAGACAACTTTGATCTTAGCGGGATCGACTGAAATACCTTCGTGAGAATCACATGACCTAAGAACTTCACTTCTGACATCCAAAAGTCATACTTCAATTTCTTGGCGTACAACTGATGATCTCTCAAGATCTTGAATACTATCCCTAGATGTTCGACATGCTCTTCTCGAGTCTTAGAATATACCAGGATGTCATCGATGAACACAACCACAAAATGATCCAAAAATAGTCTGAAAATCCGATTCATGAGATCCATAAATACTGCGGGAGTATTACTCAAACCAAATGGCATCACCAGAAACTCAAAATGACCATACCAAGTTCTAAATGCTGTCTTAGGTATATCATCCTCTCTTATCTTTAACTGATGATAACCAGATCTCAAATCGATCTTAGAGAAGAACCATCAACCACTGAGTTGATCAAACAACTCATCTATCCTTGGCAAAGTATACTTATTCTTCACTGACATCTGATTCAACTTCCGGTAATCCACACAAAGTCTCAATGAACCATTAGCTTTCTTCGCAAACAAAACAGGAGCACCCCAAGGAGAAGTGCTACTACGAATAAATCCCTTGGAAAGCAAATCGTCCAATTATTCTCTTAATTCTTCCATCTCAGCAGGTATCATGCGATAGGCTAGAATAGAAACTAGCTGAGCTCCAGGAACTAGTTCAATAGAGAACTCGATCTCCTTATCTGGTGGTAACCCCGGTAAGTCTTCAGGAAACACCTCCAAATACTCATATACCACCGGAATCCATTGGTCTTGATCGTCTGTCCTCACCTCGCCATCCATGGCAAACAAGTTCCCATAACACTCGAGTTTCTTTCTTCCACCCATGCACGCTTTCAGAACAGGACTAGACTTCAAGGGACTCATCCCAGCTTGATAGACAATAAGTTGCCCAGGAAAAAAAGTCACCTATTTCTTATGACAATCTACAACAGCTCGATATTTCGACAACCAATCTATACCGAGTATTACGTCGTATTGTCCCATCGACAACACAATCAAATCAGCAAGAAGCTTCCTATCACCAATCACAAACCGACAAGACTTACACACTCTAGACACATCGGCTACTCCTCCCAAAGATGTACCCAACATCAATATATAATCCAAATCAGAAATTTTCAATCCCAACAGTTGAGCAAATAATAAGGATATGAATGAATGGGATGCACCAGTATCAAACAAAACATATGCCAAAGAGTGTGAAATAATGATCCTACCATCAACAACACCTCGACTGGTGCAATCCTGAGTGTCGTCTACCCTAGTGAAAGCATAGGCTTGGCCAGTCACCTTCCCTTTCCCTTTGTTGCCTCTCCCTTGACTAGGATGACTATACTGGATCCTGGACCACTACTGCCGTATCCACGGCCACCCTGACTCCCTGAGGCCTGAGGAATCTGAAAGTTCTGAGTAAAACCCTGAGGGTGGTACTGATGCTGATAAGGTTGAGGGAAAGTAAAAGCCTGCGAAGCACCCTGTGACTGTTGCGGCCTTGCTTGAGTATTCTGATAAGAAACAGAACTGGACTGGCTCCTCTACGGTCATCTCTGAGAAAGACGAGATTTCTGCAGACGGTTGGGACACTCCTTCCGATGACCCGGCTGGTCACAAACAAAACATCCTCTATACGGACTGCCTCTGCCACCCCTGAAGAACCACTGCTATTCGAGCTTCCACTATTCGGAGTACCCTGGGCTGACTACTGCCCCTGGTTCTTTCTAGTGGCTTTCCTATAATTACCTCTCCGTTGGTTCCTCTTGGAATCCAATCCTTCTTCGATGGCCTCTGCCCGCTGGGCAGCCACTGCAATCTCATGAAGAGTACGGAAGATCTGAGTACTAATTCTGTTGAAAATATTCTGATTCAGACAACTCCTGAACTTGGCAACTCGGTACTTCTCACTCGTACCCGGTCTAAAAGTAATACTTGCTAACTCAATGAACTCTATCAGGTACTCATTCACCGTCATGTTACCTTGAATCAACGTCTCAAATCGGTTCACAACTTCATCCTATTGATCCTCCTTGGCATACTGGGCCTTGAAAATCCGCTCAAAGTCTTCCAAGTTAAGCCCACTACATCTTGCATCTGTTCCACTATTTCCTACCAACGAATGGCACTCCCCGTCAAACGAGTAATAGCAAACACAGCCCAAAACTTAAACCCAGTACCAAGGGCTCGAAAGTGCCTCTCTATCTCACATAACCAAGCAATTGCTGTGAGAGCTTCTGGTCTACCATCAAACTACCCTAGTTGGAGATGCATGAACCGTTGGAGATGATCAGCCTGATCCAACTGACATTCCCTCGGAGCTAGAGGCTGATAGTCTAGATTGCTCATCTAAACGAATACCTGCTGCAATGCCTCGATCAGATAAGTGAAATCTGGACAAGGAGGTTCGGCACCCGACTGGTGCCGGAACTCTTCCAAGAGGCATCATTATAAGTCTAAAATAATATGCCAAACTGTTTATGAGATAATGATGCATGCTTGTCATAAAAATAACTTCGATCTAGTTTAATGGTGATATGTTCGAGCTGTTAAACTCAAAATTCTGATACCAAAAATTTCTGTCACGACCCAAAACCTAGGCCAGTGGCAGAAAGGGAATTTCACAAAGGTGGAAAATTCCTTAATTTATTTGAAAAGTGTCAAAAGTTCTAGTTTTTATCAAAACGGTCTATTTAAATAAAATAATCAGAATTCTATCCCGTGAACCACTCTCACAGTTCATATACACTACTAAATATAGACTGAATAATAATTAAAAATCACGAAATCAAATATAAGCCCAAGCATCACTATTATCCACAATAAAAATCAAATACCAGAATGACATACATAAGTTTGCAGACACAATAGAAAGCAGTAATCTTGGTTCAATGCTAATACAAAACCCAAACAATCCAAACACCAAGACGACAAACTTCTTGCATTACCAAGAGATGAACTGCAATCAAGATGACCTCTTACTTCTTTTGATCACCAAGATTGCATTGGATACTACCTGAGGAAGAAGGTAGAGGGGTGAGCATAAAATGCCCAGTAGGAAAAATAATTACCTCGATCGAAAACATTTTAGTGATGAGAAATTCATGCATGGTTAGTTTAGTCCAAAACATACATATATATATATAATCCAAACCGGAAATCCATATATATATAAAATCAGTATAATCAAAACCATTCAATTCATATGCACATGACACAAATCAATCCATACCAATGAGCTCTTATCCTCTCTTTTGTGGAAACCCAGGATGACGACACTTAGTATGCCTAATAGCCTACCTGATACTTAAGCCCATATCCAGAGGGGACACCCATGTGTCACCTACCAAACTTAGAGGGGCAACCGAATTGCCTACGCCTGCCAATTGGGGAGGTAATCAGAAGTAACAAAACCCCGCGTGAGTTTACGGACTTTCACCGACGGTGGGGCACACGGCACCATATTGTAAACCCACGATGTTAACACGGTGCTAATGTATGATCCTATGACACATGCAATACAGAACTGAAGTTTGAAAATAATCATGTTCTGGTTTTTCGGTAAAATCATTATACTAGGTTTTTATGGAAAAACGGGCAGCATAACGGCCCTATTTTTAATATACCCAAAATAACATGCACTCAGAAAATTCCCAGAGCAATACAGTATATATCTCATATAACTAATTCCTATCACAAATATTCAAGAAACCAAAAATCACATTTATTCTCATATGTTGCAGAAAATAAGTTTTATTCGAAAATGATATAAAACATAGGTAATTGAATCCCTACCTCGCTCGAATAGCAATACCACGCTATCGAATACTCAAGGTGTCGTTGACAATCGCTCGGAGGGTTGGGAACCAATTCCAAGCCCTCAATCATCTTCTTGCGAAAAACTAACTTCTCACTAGAGCTTTAATTCCATAAACGGGTCTCTTCGCTGAACTCTTAGCATCCAAAATAGCTAGGTTAGATATATAACTTGTCCAATTTGGGTCTGAGCCCACATCGGGCCGGTGGCACGCAAATCGAGATAAATCTTGACCGTCTGATTTCGATTTCCGTACCGGTCACCAAAAATAGGCAATATATATATCAAACTTCTCTATTTTCCTAGTACAATCCAAAAATGACAATAAAAACACAATATAAGGCCGGATCAAAAAGTCAAACTTAAACTCAAAATACCCAAAAATGATAACTGTCAGGCAAAATGGGGTTGAGATATATTATACCTTAATGATTTTTGAGACGAGACGAATCCAACGGGACCAGTTGGAGGTCGAATGGTGGCCGAAATCGTCGCTGATGGCGAAAAAACCGAAATGGCGACTTGGAGGTTTTCCGGCGTTGCAGGCGATGGCGGCGGCTTGCGAGGGGCGGCGAAGCTTCGGCACGGTCTGGCTAGTCGACGCCGGTCTGTGGCGCGGGCTGACGACAGCAGCGGCAGCTTCTGCTTCTTCCGGCCGAGAAACGCAGAGAGATAGAGAGAGATCTGGGGAGAAGAGAGAGAGAGAAAAGAAAAGGACAAGGCACGTGGCCCTGTCTTATAGTGCTGTGTAATTTTTCAAAAATTGCACATAAGTTCCCAAATTTCAAATCTCTATCAATCTAGTCCCCCAAAAATTACAATTTAGTCCCTCTGTACAAAACTTTTGTAATTTAATCCATACAATATTTTATCCGAAAAATTGGTAAATTGTCCAAATTATCCTATCAAAATCTGGGTTTTTACAGACGTAGTTTTTCGGTATTTTCATTTGGATAATATTACACGTCCCAACTAATTTATTAAAAATTTTGTAGCAACACGAAACAAGTGAGCTATTATTGAAACTTACTACAAATAAAACTTATCACAAATAAATTTAATATAATTCATCAATTAAATAAAGATAACACTACATATTCTAATTTTTGTACTAAATTTTTTGTACCAACACATATAGCATGCAATTTGTCACAATCTAATTAATGTGTTAATACTTACCACAAATAGAATAAACATTATCACTAATTGATTAGTGAAAGATTACATGTCATATGTATTAATATTAAAATTTTGGTACAAAAGTTGATACCATAAGCATTATTTATTAAATAATGATAAATCATTTATCAGATGTGTTAGTATTAAAAATTTAGTAATCTATTTTGGATTCCTAATATTATATTTTTTGTTTATCACATGTTGCTTTCTTTTCTTCGGTTTGAGTGTTACATGCTGCAGAGACGTGGCGCATCTCATGTTACGCCATGCTTTGGCCCAAAGGACTTGAATTCGAGGCCTATTTGTGTTATATAACATTCTTTTCTCGAGCTTTTCTGCTAAATAGCTGAATTTTGGATCACAGTTTGAAAAATGATCATTTTTCAAAAACTTAAAAAATAGCCACATTTTGAAATTATTTGAAAATGGCCATTTTCTATTTAATAGATCAAAATATATTGATGTATTTTGTATAAAATTTATTAAATAGGTGTACAAAATAGATATTTTTTAAATTGATCTAAGAAAAGGACATTTCTCATAAATACTCTTCCTTTTCCCTTTGGAAAGACTAATTGCATTATAACAATCGGCTTCTTAGCCGAATAGTGGAATTTTAGGTTATTGTTTAAAAAATGGCTGTTTTTCAAATACCATTAAAAATAGTGGAATTTATAAAAAAATACCAAAATAAATTAGCTTTATAATAAACATATCAATACCACATAATCCAAATTG
This sequence comes from Parasponia andersonii, assembly GCA_002914805.1. Lineage (NCBI taxonomy): Eukaryota > Viridiplantae > Streptophyta > Magnoliopsida > Rosales > Cannabaceae > Trema > Trema andersonii. The sequence continues at coordinate 750,327 of JXTB01000066.1, forward strand.
ATATATTTATATAACATTGGTGTAATAAAAAATTGTTATAATATCATAAAAATTGATATATTTTACGTGAAATTGATCTATTAAAAAAATGATTATTAAGCAAAATAAAATAAAAAGCCATTTATTAAATAGGTACGAAAAACGGCCATTATGACTAAACGGCTTGATGTTGTTGAGCATTTCACGGGAGAAAAAAAAAAAAAAAACTACAACACCACTAATGGCACATGTAATCACCATTCATGCAACATATTTTTTATCCTATATAGTGGGAGAATCTTTAATTTCAACATTAAAGATGAAGATGAGTGTTGTTAATTATTAAGATAAGCATGCGACTAAATACATATATTATCACATTAGTACATCATCACGTATATAGATGCTTTCTAGATTTTGAGGATACAACGCAATGCATTGGCTAATCTAATGCGTTACCATGTTGGCATTGAGGTATCAGATTCGTCTATTCGACCCTGGGTAATACTATTTTATTGCCACATAAATGGTGATGCATTAGATTTATATTTTAATTAGGAAAGTATACAAAATCAAAAAAGGCAGCATAGGTATATGTCTAAATTTGGCCCGAATTTTAGTACATAACCACAGCTCATTTTTTATAGCTATATATCTAATAAAAAACCCGTAGAAAATTTTATTCCGAAAATACCCTCACCTGCTTGCTCTATCATTTTCCCACCCATTTTCTCGAACCTTCCTAAATTTTCCCTCTTTCTCGCCATTTTCCATCACTTTAGCTCTCTTCCAAAATTTTCACGCACTCTCTCTAATATTTTCTCGCCGTTTTCTCGCATGTTCTTCTAAGAGCTAAACCACATAACTCTACATGCTTCAAAATCAACATAAAAAAACTACGTAATAAACTACCAGACTCCATAAACGAAATCTCTATAGACGAATTTTCGACTTTGAGCTTCGATTCAAAATTTGAGTGAGTTTATTACCTTCATTTTTCGTTAAGTTCATAGTCTTTATTTTTGGGCATATAGATTTATAGAAAACTACAGAAATATAACCTAGAATCTTTTTTATTTTAATTCAATTTCATATCCAGACATACAAAGAACGAGTTACGGAGACTGCGATTTGTGGAAAACTACCCAACCATGTCTTAATCCAAAACAAGGTAATTTTTTCTTCTCATCTGGTTCAGTTTTTAGCATTCTCTATTATCTAATCTTTTGCTATTAATTAAACTTTAACAAATATTGTATGAAACTATATTTCTCTTCTGCTCTTTGAGTATTATTTGGCTGTTTTAGTTCTGAGATTTCTTTTATTCGCTTTAATAATTAGATTTAAAGAGAAGGTTTGTTATGTTACCTTCAAATAATCTACAATCAGATTTAAAGAGAAGATATATTGTTAGAAAAGCTATGAATTCATCCCTGTTTCTTATATAATCTATAATCAATTTTTGTTAGAAAATCTTGTCTAAAGAGATTCAAGTATACATTCATATTAGAAGCAAATAAATTGAAATGAAAAGGTTAGTATATATATATATATATATATTTATATATATATAGATATATATACATATATATATATATATATATATACTAAATACACAAAATATATATTAGAGCTATTTTGTTAGTTCGCAAGTATATATGTCTACAATATAAGTTTAAGGACACTTTAGATTGACACTGCAACTAATGCCTTAACCTAATTCAAGATATCTCTTTTTTTGAAGAGGCAAAACATATAGCTTTGTGGTATATTAAAATTATGGGTTCATTCATTTCTTGTGCTGTGGTTTATCACTTGATTATTGAACTTTTTTACTTTTTAGTTTTGAGGCTATTACTTTTTTTTTGTTTTGTATGTTTTTCGTCTATTTGAAAACTATTTTAACGGATATTTATTCATTATTCTATCATCTTTCTATAATATTATCTATAAGGTTTATTCATTTATATTCATTTTCTAGTTTATGTTTAAGCTTTCTCTATTGTTATATGAATTTGGGAATACGGTTCATACATTTTATGGATCCTAACTTTATTTGCTTATTTGGCTCACTATTAAATTGGATTTAGAGTAATGTTCATGAAAATTTTGTTTTAGAGAACTGATTAAGTAATTTGGGTATTACTAATTTATGGCCCATAATGAGGCCATTTTGATATTGGTTCATGAATTTTTATCTTGGTTAATAAATAATGACTTAATTTTATAAATTATATTCTATTGATTTTAGGATCATTTTTTTTTTCTAATTCTTGATACTGTCAATTGAATTATCAACAGTATTTGTTCTAATTGCATTTGGTACTATCTTTTTAGTTCTTATAAAATTGTACTGCGTGATTTATTACGTATGATTCATTACTTTTTCAATTTCATATGAATTATATGTGGCATATAGTTTTTGAATATGAGCCATAGGAATTCACAACATTTTATTATTAGGAAGGGTTAAACCCTTCTATCATTGTTCATGTTTAAAGACTTGTATCTATGACTTCTCCATTTCATTAAGCCACTTTCTAGTTCATTATTTGGGTCAAATATAAATTACTACTTACAATTTCTATTTTGACAAATATATGTTTCTGCTACTTACTAAGTTTCTGTAGTTCACGAATTTTTCATAGTAGTTCACGATTTTTTCATAGTGGTTCATGAATTTTTCATCACAAATTTAATTTGTATTCGATTAATAAGTTTATATGTTTCGTTCGTAACCTTCATGTTTCGTTCGTAACCTTCATTTATTTGCTAAAATTATATTGTTTGATTCATGAATTTATGCCTTTAGTTCATAAATTTGTGAGTATAGTTCATGATTTTACTCATATGGTTCACATCTACTATATATTTATTATTTAGTTCATTCATTTTCGACAGTTATGTATACAGTTTATAAATTTATCACCTTGTATTTGTTTTTAGTTCATTATCTATTTAATTTGTATTTGGTTAATAAGTTTTTTTTTTAGGATTTATATCAATTCTTATAATTTCTTGACATTCATATGTGTGTGTATATATATATATATATATATATATATATATATATATATATATATTAGTTTTGGTTTATACTTGATTCAGTATAAAACTAGTATTTCAAATACTTTTCAGTTTATGTTCACATAATGAGTTATTGGTATAAAATTTTACTTTAAATCTAGTTTATAGATATATGGTTTATAGGTATCTAATTTATAGATTTCTATTTTTTTGAATTGCACACATTCCTTAAGTGTACACATTCATGAGTTCGAGTGCATACATTCATGTAATATCTAATTCTGCTTGGTTTATGAATTTTTTATAACGGTTCATAAATTTTTTTATAATGGTTTGTAGATTTTTCATAATTGTTCATAAATGTTTCATAGTAGTTTATAGATTTTTCATAGTGGTTCATGAATTTTTCAGTATCTGATTAATTTATATTTGGTTAATAAGTTTATATGTTTCGTTTATAATCTTGTGTATCTGGTTCATATATTGGCAGAATTCCAATTGAGTACATTGTATCAAAATCTAAGTGGCCAATCCCCTTATAGTACTTATTGTTCACATAATAATGATACCAAACCTCTTGAAATCTACAACTTTTTATGAGGAGAGAAAGAGATCAATTAAGAAGACTCTGTCCTGAACTTTGTAGAAGATGTTAAAATACAACAAAATAGGTAAGATAAATCTAAAAATCAATACTAGTATACATAAAATTGACTATATTACGTGTCTTTTAACATTTGGTACATGACTTATGAACTTAGTTTGATATTTTAATAAGGTATATACTAATTTGAATGTGGTATATATCTTATAACATCTGATAGTTTCTCTCATGGAAACAGAGTCAACTAAAGAATATTTGTAATCAAAAGAATAGAGACATTAATGATGAATATCAGCATAAATAAAATGATACAAGAAAAAATGACATTTTATCAGTAGAAGATGAATGTAGAACTTTATCATTGGGCCTATAATAAGAGGAGAACATGATATACAAGTGATATAGAAACACAAAAGTGAAAATTATATGGAACATATGATCTTATTTTGGTTGAGGAAAAATAATATGATTTTTTAGTTTTTTGGTTTAAGAAGAATTATTGTCCTGAATACTTTTAATTATGAACATATTGAGTATTAGACAATTTTTTTATTGGTTCATATATTTTATATAATTCAATTTGATATAAATCTAAACTATTACTTACTTGTTTCTAGTTATTTATTTTGTAAAGTAATTTCAGTAATCTAAATTATTTACGAATAATAATGTATCTTAAAAAATTTTTCTCTTTATGATATATAATCTTTTGAATTAGGTACACAAGAATTCCTTCATAGTTCATACTAGTATGAAATAGATATATAACTTTTAGTATGATGACATGATATGTAAATTAGGGCATTATGCTAAAATGTTGTAACCAAACTAAGAAACATTACATAAATTTTTTAATTTTGAATAAGGTATATATATTCCTATACATTCACCGAACTTAAAAATTATTCATAAACTTTTAAACTAGGTACATAAGATTTTTTGTGATTCATACTAATATGAAATTTGTGTATAAGTTCTAATTGTCTGACGGGATATATAAACCAAGGCATTGGAACAAACTCAAATCAACTAAAAATATAATACAATTGTTTTTATTCATAGATCTTAAGAATTGGAACTCAATATATATGTTTAAATATCATAATGCCTATATAAATTTGTCATAATGGTTCATATAATTTCAAACATGGTATATATGTGAATGATATATAACTTCATATATCATGACAAAATTTTAATCTATTAAGACAAAAAATTCATGTACATAAAAGTACGAGAACAGATAGAAATAATCTCACAATATCAAATGTCTAAAGTAACGAATTTGATATATAACCTCATATACCATAACAAAATTTTGATATATTAAGATAAAAAATTCATGTATTTAAAAATATAAAAAATACTTAGAAATAAAATAACAATATCCACTACTTAGAATAATGAATCTGGTATATAAACTGATATACATTGACAATGCTTCCACATATCATGACTACAAATTTCAAAATCTAGTATATAAACTTATAAACACTGACAAAGTATCCATATACCATAACCAAAAATTCATTCTGTAAAAATACCTAGAAACAAAATAACAATATCTAATATCTCAATATAATAAATCTGAATCTAGTACATGACCACATATACTATGACAAAATGTATATATATCAGGACTAAAATTTCACGTACTAAAATATGGAAAAAAAAAGAAGAAAACTCTTCCTTTAATAAGAAAACAAAATACAGACTTAATACAAGAAGACTATTGATCCCTATAGCTTTTCATCCTCTTCGGAATACATAATTTAGCAGAAATTGGATTTCGATAAGTTTTCATCGACCGCACTTAACTTATTTTTTCTTCTCGAAATCACTAGCAAAGATGATTATTTTCCTTTAGGCTCCCAACAGTCATGATAATGAATAATAACAAGTATCGTTGCCATACCTAGAAACACATCAAAAATAAATAAGTAAAAAAATAACAAGTACACTAGATACATAAAAAATAAACTAGGTACGTGAATCAGTAAATAAGATACATAAGTACATAAACCATATTTAGCAAAAACATACTTCAAACTTTTATCAAAATGGAGAATTTTAATCACTTATAATGAGTATATAAAAAATAAAGTAGGTACATCATTCTACATACAAGGTTCATGAGCATATGAACCACGACAAAAAGTACAGAAACCAAAGACAAAGTATACATATTCAATAATACTATACTATGACCAAAAAAATACCACCAACAAAATTACATATACCACAACTAGAAATATACAAAACAAACAAGAAATAATGAACATGCAATAATAACAAAATACAAATACTATATAACATCTCAAAAATCCTATGTACCACATTCAAAAATATGTGAACAAAAAAAGAAAATACTTAACATGTTCATAAATAAAAAGTAGAAAACAAAAACATCATATACTAGCACAAGAAACACATATGCTGCAACAATAAATCTATGAATCGGACTAAAAATAGTGAAATTATTCAACAACAAAAATAGAAAAATAGTAATACCATATACTACCACAGAAAATATATGTATTTCGATAAAAAAATTCATGAACTATTACTAATTACAAAAAATAATTCAAAAATCACAATCTAGGACTAAAAATACCATATATTACCTTGAAATTTACATATATCATAACAAAAAAATTTAGAAACCAAACAAGAAAATACCTAACATATTCATAAGCAAAAACTAGAGAAAGAGATACTATATACCAACACAAATATTACATATGTCACGACAAAGAATTCATAAACTAAACTAAAAATCGTTAATAACTTTAGTAACAAAAATAACAAACTATAATACCATATATAGCCACAAAAAATAAATGACCCAAGATAAAAAAAAAACATGAACCAATAGTAATTACGAAAAATAATTCAAAAATACATAAAAAAATACAAATAATCTTTAATTCATAACAAAAAACAAGATTATATAAAAAATTAACATCAATTGCCAACAAAATTAGCAATAAAAATCAAAAGCCCTAAAACAAGGCACACTACAATCAAATAAAATCCAAATCAAAGCTCACATCTACAACACATGATACATACATCGAAAGCTAAAAGAACAAATTCGCCAACAACGCTCCCGGAGAAGAACCTCAAAATACTGAAAAACACGAAAGTTCGTCAAAAAATCGATCAAAATAAGAGAGAGAGAGAGAGATAAGAGGAGAGAAAACGAGAACGCAAGAGAAGAAAGAGAGAAAGAGAAAGGAAAGAAAATAAAAATAGAGAACAAATAAGATAAGGCCAAAACTGGAAACTAAAAATTGATTAACTAAGCTGGTTTTTAAATTTAGATATTTAGTTATAAAATATAAAACTTGGATATCTACTTAAACAAATTTTAAAAATTAGACATACACGTAAATTTATCAATCAAAAAAGGCTCCTTAAAGAAATACAAGTCTAGAATATCAAAAAATAAAAAATTCCAAATGACCCAATTAATTAGAAAGATTCCAGACGGCTTATTTAAATAACTTGATTAGTTACCCTAAGTACATTTGATAGATTTAGATTTTGAAGAAGCAAAACTTCCTCAAGTGATAAAAGTGGTATTTTTCTCAATATCTCAAGGATTTTTTTTTTTCTGTATAAATTGTCCATGATTTTCCCCCACTAAAATAAAAAAGAAAACAAAACAAAAGATGTTGTTAGTCTTCTTTTTCTTTTTGAAATTTATCACATAAAACAAAATTTCCTCAATTCTAAAAGTACCAAAAATTAAAAAAGGGAAACATCCGGGAAATTCTAAGGAAAAATATCTTTTTTAAAGGTTTTAGAAAAATAGTATTTTTAATAAATAATTAGAAAATTCAATTTTTTTTTCAAAATTAGTATTTTTCAATGATACTTTAAATAACCGGTAAAGTTACCTTATTTAAAAAGAATCTCATTAATTAATAAAAAGTGATCTTTTCTATATTTTTTAAAAATTATATTTTTCTAATTAAAATCCAGGATTTTCAATTTTTTGTGGAAAATTACAATGAAAAATCAAATTTTCTCAATTCTAAATGTACTTTTGAGAGTCGAAGAACTTTAGGGGGCAATTTGGAGAACCAATTTTGTTTTTCATTAAAATAAATATCCTTTGTAAAAGAAATATATCGCAGTGGACAGTGGACACACCAAATCTAATATATCGAACTATTTTGAGATGGGCTTTGAGTTAGCCTTAATAACCAATTCACTTACATTTCTTTCCATTCTAAATAAAGTAGTATTCATGACTATAGTTACTAAATCGTGATTTCTGGAATGATTTATTTTTATTAAATATTTATTATTACGTGATAAAAGAATAATTATTGTAATAATTACATAATTCAAGAATTATTATTGTATAAATTAAAAATTTAGGAGATAATAGCAGTATTTAGGAACTATTAATATCATTAATTTTTTTTTGTGCGCTATCAATTTTAGCCCTATTTTAATGGGCATAGTGAAAAATAGGACAAGTGATGATTCATTTACAAAAATAAGACTTCTATTATTAATGATAATTTTTAAAAGGACAAAGATGCCCTTTCTTCCTCTAGTTTTACAGTAATTCTCTCGGTTACAATTTCCACGAGATCAAATATCTTAGCAATTTTTCGTTTTTTACAAGCTTAATATTTCTCTAGTTTTTATTTTCTTCCAGCTTTAGAGCTCTGCAACTTTCATACCCATAGATCACTAGTTCTAAGTTTAAGACACTCGTCAAATCTGAGGTACTTTCTTTTTTTCCTCTACTATTGTCCGGTTGAACGAGCTTTATAAAATTTAATTACGCAAACTCTTAAATTTGAATTTGAATATGAGATAATTAATGATTTGCCTCTGAATTTTCAGTGAATGAATTGTCAATTGTTTTTTAATGTTAATTGGTATAGAATTTGGGTTTCCATTAGCATAAAAAAAAAACGTAACTACTTCCCCCTCTGACTTGACGTGGGTCGAAAACTCTTGACCATAATTAAGAAGAATACTAGAAATATGTTGTTCTCTGTTCGTGTACTCGACTATGGTCGAAAGTCTTCGACACCCATCGAAATGTATACGGAAAAGTCTATATTTATAGTTGTGTTCTCGACTGTAGTCGAATAAAATCAACCCTAGTCGAAAACGGAGTCAAAAAATTTCGACTGCTGGTCGAAATAAATCTAAAAAAAATACAAAAGCCATTTTAAAATATATCGAATCATTCCAATATTTTCAGGTGTGTCGTCGTCAGTTTGAATTGTTGTTTCTTTCGATGGAGATCGATGAGATCGCCTTCGTCGGAGAACATGGTGATCGCCTTTGTCAAAGAATATGGTGACACCACCTTCGTCGCACCGCCATTCGTCTGAGCCTCATGCATTTCTTTGTCTTGCGTTTTGTTTTTTTGTTTTGTTTTTTTTTTTTTTCTTCTTTTCCTTTTTTGAGAATGAGGTTTGTTGGAAAAAAAGGGTTTTTGGCAGTTTGTTTAAAAAAAAAAAAAAAAGGGTATCTGGATAATTTCATAAGAGCGACATGGCAACATGGATTAGTTTTTATAAAATTTTTACATCAGTCCCTTTTATCACCATAAGGTGCAAATGGACCCTCTGGGGATAAATATCCCTTTCTTTTTTTTCTTTTTTCTTTTTTCTTTTTTTTTTTTCATTAGCAAAGGGGTTAAAAAAAGAATAAGAAGGAGGTGACATTTGCACCCCAGCTGCATTGTCATTGTGTTCCATCTTTTCCGTCTCCACATCAAAGTAACTAGTTATCCATAAATGTAACATTTCTCCCTTGGCTTTAGCACTGTCATGTAAGGCAAACTGAAATCTGTTGTTTTTTCTTCTCTCTCTCTCTCTATATATATATATATACATATACATATATATATTATTTCCTTTCGTTTCTTAATCGTAATTTAATATCAATACATTTTATTTTCTCAACTACAATCAATTAATCATTAAAAGAAAAAAGCGGTCCAAAAATCATTCTAGTTAAAATTTCAACTAATAATATAGGCTAGTGGCAAATAATCAATGGACAAGTTCTTTTAGAAATAATGGTTTATGAATTTAAATTTAAACTTCCTTTTTCCAAAATTAATTTTTGCTATTTTGCATTTTATTAATTTTATTCTGCACGTACGGCTACTTTCGTGCATCAATATGGCACAATGTTAATACTTTTTATATCAAGATGGTTCAGTTCCTTAATTAAGTCTACCTACTAGTGATAACCATGGGTTTTGAACTTAGAGTAACATTATGGATACTCTAGTTTTTTGCATAAAAAAATTAACAGACGACATAGTATTATATTACACGGTTTCACTTTGAGATATAATGTAATTTAAAATCGTGTGACATTGTTTGCAGTAAAAGATGATTATACATAATATTACTCTTAATTTTTTCTTTTTAGGGATATATTAGTCTTTAATAATTACACCAAAATACTCTGAGATTTAGATGTTATGCAATTTAAATCTTGAAATTTAAATTCTACAAAATTATATCTTGAGATTAAAATTTTTTAAAAATTAATACATGAGTTGACTTTTTGAATAATTTTAACTGATAAAAGATAATAATATTCTCAAAATTAATGAAAAATGTAAGGATTAATCCAGTTTTAATTAATAATATTATTATTTTTTCATTATTAAAATTGATTAAAAAGTCAATTTATGATATTAATTTTTAAAAATTCTTAATTTCATAGTATTATTTTGTAGAGTCCAAATTTCATAATTTAAAGTGTAAATACTCAAACTTAAGGATTTTTTTTACATTTCATCCTTTGTAGTATTACAAAGAAGTACAATTTTTAAGGAATTATGTACTAATTGTTTCGTACATTAAGGTCAAGTGTATTAAAAAGATAAATATTAAGAATAATGATTGAGACACTAAAATTTTATACTAAAAAGTTAAACCAACGACGCGACATTATTTTTAAGCACATAATTTTAAATAATGTGGTCTTACAGTCAAAAAAATAAGTGATTAAATAAATATTATCTCATATAATCTGAATTTTGGTTGTAAGATATTAGTATTCCTAGTATTACTCCAAAAGATGGTAACGCGTGAAAAGAAAAAAAAAAATGTAGCCTAGGACTCAATGTTGTTATTTATTTATTTTGAAAACCATGAGTGCTAAAAATTAAAACTACTACTACTTGAAAATTGACTAAAATTTATTGGAGGTACAGCTAACCTTATTATAACTAAGTATATAAATGTGGTTAGACTTTTTTTTTTTTGGGGAAATGAAATGTGGTTAGACTTAGTGCGATTGATAATCACATTGATCTCTAACCTTTGATTTAAGGTTCAATGTCCCATTCTTTGTGTGTGTGTGTATATATATATATATATATATATATGTAAATCAATATGTTATCTTTTTTTTTTTTTTCTTTTTTCAAAAAAGTGTGTTAAAACTTTAAACGTTACTTTGTTTTAATTGTTTCTGGTATTTGCAGTGAGAAAAGAAGTCAAGTAGTGTCCAGTGTCTAGCATGGAAAAAAGGAAGCCAAGTGTGTTTGTGGGGCCAAATATAGAACTGGGCCATTTTTAATTCACAAAGAAAAATATGGATAATAAATCACTGTCATAACCTTTTTTTTTTTTTCTTTTTTTCCTTTCCACCTGTCACCGTATGTAACTTGTTTGTTCAGTTGGAAAATTTGGTCTATATATTATGGATTTTCCTATTGGGTTTCCACATTGTACTACTCCAAGATTCGGCCTAACACAACTTTCCTTTTCCTCACCCATATATAATAGAATTACTTGCATTTTGTCTAACAATAACTCAAATATCATTTTGTCAAATGAATTACCTCCGGAATTGCTGTCCAAAATATTCTTTTTCTTAGAGTTAACTGAAAAAAGTATCCTTATGTTTGGTTTTTTATATAATTAAAATCCTGAATTTTGGTTTTTATAAAAAACAATTCTTCCACATTTTGAAATTCAAAAAATTTATACCCTCTCCTCATATTTTGACAAATTTGTTATTATGAACACAAATTCAGATTATGTTATTCTTGTTTTTCAAAAGTTAAAATATTTATAAAAAACATCCTTGGGGCTAACATAAAGTGGGCAAAATAAAGATAGAGTANTTTGTTGCGCTTACACACTGATATATATGAGAAAGTAGGTGAAATGCACCGAAATGCACTATTTTGATAATGAGTTTTAGAACATACACCTTTAATAGTAATTAAGTAAATATAACAGTTTTAAAAATAGAAGTGTAAAATGCCTTACATATCCTTAACTCATGAGTGATAGACATAATGTCGTGTAACTTGATAGAAAAATAAAATAAAAAATAAAAAAAATGAGTGTTAGGTACAAGACAAGATGTCAGAAATACTAGACATAATGTCAAGTTGCTAAGCGATAATGGTATGACACAAAAATATTTATACCAAGTACGACATGACATGAGGTAATCTTAGGCCGTATTATGCACGACACGAGGTATTGGGTCGTGCCAAATACAACACATAGTATTGGACTGTGTCGGACTCATGTTTTTAGATACTATGTGCTAGCATGACACAACATGATGTTGGGTACGAGCACGACATGGCCTATAAAACACAAAAAATGCGAAAATAGATACTTAAAAAATATGTTATTTTTACCCAAAATATTAAATAATTACTCTTAAAATTAATAACATGGTGATAAATTTTACTAATACTAATTACTAATATGAAATAATGGTTAAATGAAAATTCGTATTAAGTCTCACACTTAACTGATATTAAGGGATTTTGTTCTTTTGTATAAACAGATATTAATTGATAATTAGAAATTGATAAATAATTTTGATTTGAGTTCATTGTGCCATAAAATGGGCTTAAAAAAAATACCATATGAGCATGACATGAGATGACACTTTATTCAAATGATTTGTGTTAGGCGTAATATGAAGTGTCAAGGCCTAAAGTATTTGTGAAAGATAAGCTCACTTGTATTTCGTGTCAATTGTGTTTCGTGTCATGTTCGACACGAAAGAATATTATCATTTTTATACTTTATATTTGAGATTTTATTCAAATTATACTTTATATTTTAGTTATTATCAAAATTAATCTTTAAATTTGAAATCTATTATAAATTTATACGTTAACACTAATTTAGACTAGTTAATTTATCAAAATGAGATGTCGTTTAAAAAATTAAAAATAAACTATATAAACATTGATTTGAGAATAAGTTTATTAAATCATAGTGGTAAATTAACTATTCTAAATTGGTGTCAGGATATAATTTTGTAATAGATTTTAAATCTAAGGGTCAATATTTATTATAACCAAAACACAAAGTATAAGTTGAACAAAGTGTTAAAATACAAGGTATAAAAG
>JXTB01000066.1:765205-836901 GCA_002914805.1 Parasponia andersonii
CTCTAAAGGGACTCGCCAAATCACAACCGCCCATTTTCGTTTAATCCAAAAACTCCAAACGAAGATCGGATCTCTCTCTGCGAGACTACTCATCCAAAATCCCTTTTCGTGTGGGCCACACGTGTTCGCCACTTTCCCCAACAAAGCGTGGGGTTCGGCGCGTAGCCTTGACGCTCCTCTTTCTCATCCTCAGCATAACCCACCTCCAATGGCCATGTTGTAAGGTTGTTAGTGAAAAAAAAAAGGTCATTTTTATTTTATTTTCTTACAAATAAGTGAATAACATTTTTTTTATAGGGAATTTTCTTACAGATAACTATCCAAAGGGTTATTTTGAAAGTAAAATGATTAAAATACCCTTTTGTCGTTCGAACATGAATACATGATAAGTACGGCTAATTATTGCATTATGTACACAGTTAAGAGCAAAGTTACATACTTTGATTTTTTGTATTATTTCGTTTATATTATAGGTCCCTATATTTTATATTATAAATATCTTTGAGTATTTTATCTTATGAAATGACAATCTGACCAAGGACCTTTAATTTTTTTTAAATAAAAAAAGATTATTGTTCCCCTGTTTCGTGTTCTACCGTAAGAACAGTCAACTCCCTCTTTTTGTTGATTTAGATAAGTGAAAACAACTATTTATATATACACACTAATAATTATGTAAACCTTATAATTACTAAAAATATAATGTACCTATTACATAATCTTCAAAAAATTAAATTGCACTTAATGTTTGGGAAGCTAAAACAACAAATCTTGAACACGAAAACTAACTCAAAATCAACAACGATATATAGTAAGAAATACTCACAACTACACCAATACACACGAAAACAATACATACATATACATAACGAGTTGCACTGTACCAAACTCAGCGTCATCCGCACACGATCATTCACTCTTCTACAACAATATTTTCACTCTTCTACAACAATATTTTTAGTTTAACAATTTTAAAAAGAATAGGGGCTTTTGGACAACTATCATGACGTGTAATAGAGCGGCAGCTTTTCTTTGGTTAGTAAATACGAGGAGAGAAGGAGGGTAAAATGGTCCAATCACAAATAGAGAAACGAAACACATGAATGAAGGGCCGAGAAAGCAACAGAAAGTTAAGAAACCCTGATTATTATTATCGAGTTGTGTGAATGAGAGAGAGAGAGAGAGATCTGCAAACCAAAAAAAACCCCTCCCCCCTCTCGCTTCGACAAAAATATTCTCCCCCCGAAAAATATAAAAATAAAAAATAAAAAATAAAAACCCTAAGCCCGGTTTAATATTGGGCGTCCAGTACTCCCAAAGCGTCGTCGTTTTAATCTTCGTTAGCTGCATCGATCGATCTCTCTCTTCTTTCTCATATATATATATATATATATATATATANTATTTTTATCCTAACTTAAGAGCTTTTTATTTTTTATTTTTATTTTCTATTCAATTTTCAAAATGAAAATTAAGGATAAAAAAAAGTGAATTGGGGAAGACTCTGTGTTCCCAATTAGTGAAGGCAAAAAATCGGATTTTTTAAATAAATACTACAAAGTATATTTTATCTAGATAATATGACAATAAGGATGTTATATAGTCCATCTTAATAAAAACTTTTTTCAAGAGCAAATATAGTGATTTTATTGTCCTTGAAAATTTTTATTTCTAAATTTCTAAATTTTTTTGTTATTATTACATTAAAGAAAAAATATCTTCGCCTCCAATAAGGAAAAAGTTCGAGCTCCGCTATTGTCAAAATTTTTGAAGAAATAGATTATTTATCCTTTAGAGGGGAATACTTCTTATTCTCGGATTAGGATATATATATATATATATATATATATATATATACAGAGAGAGAGAGAGAGAGAGAGAGTTGTAAGTATCGATTTCATTTGCGAGAGGAAAGATCAAGAAGATGAGGATCCGGAAGAACGCGAAGCTCTCGCCTCTGCTATTCTCGTCGCCGCACGCTTCTGCTCCCGAGGCTCTGCAGTCGCACGTGTGCCAGCTCAACCAGTCCCCCTGGGATGTGATTCCTTTCGCCCAATACTCCTCCCTCTCCAACCAGGTCAGCACCACTACGCCCATCTTCCTCCTCTTCCTCCATTCCTCTCGCAGATCTGCCCCAACCCCCCTCTCCTCTACTCTCTGCATTTCCCTCTTACTCACTAGGGTTTCTCTTATTATTGTTATTATCATTTGTCATTATCGTTTTTAGGGTTACTCAAACCCTAAATTACTTTCTCTTATTCTGTTTGGCTACCAATGACCGATTAGGTTAATGGGTTTCCCTCATTTTATCTTTGTTTTTAACTTTTTTTTTTTGGGTTGGGTAATTTTGTGTAGATGGAAGGGGAAGTAGATAGCTTTACGGGGAATGGGAGCCTGGCCGATTCTAATATTGGAGCTGTTGATGAGAGGTAAATATTATTATTTATAATAATAATAATAATAATATTATTATTCTATTATTATTGTTCATTTTCAAATTTCGCAATTCATTTCCAAGAGTGAGTTAGTTAGGGTTTCTCGTTTTCTCGTCACGAAATTCTGTTGATACCCACTTGGTGTTGATACATGTATCTGTGTATGTATATGTGTGTGTATATATATTGTAGTGTGGCATCGTTGATGGACGTGGGCGAAGACCCATCTGCGGCGACGATGATGATTAACCCGGATAATAATAAGATCAGTAACAACGATGATGATAATAACATTATCGTGGCCGAAAACGACAATAGAATCATCGGGGCGAAGGTGTCGAACGACAACGAATTCGGGAGGCGGCCATATCGAGCTGGGTCGAGCAGGAGTAGCAATAGTAATAGCGCGGGATTAATTAGTGGGCTGTGCCAGAAGAACGACGGCAAAGGGTGGCAATGTAAGAGGGAAGCCATAGAAGGGTACTCTTTCTGCGAACACCATTTGTCCCTCCTTAGGTCTTATAACAGTACCGTTAGTCATTATGACAATAATACCCTTACTATTACTACTACGCTGAAATCGGCTGCTGCTGCGGCGGTGGAGGCCACCCCAGCTAGGCGGACCAGGGGACGGGCCGCCGCCGCAGCAAGCAAGAAGGGCTCGACGACGTCGAATAACAACCCGTATGAATTCTACTACTATTCTGGGTTTGGTCCCTTGTGGGGAAGGAAAAGAGGGGAGAGAGCTGAAATTAGAGCGGCGGCAGTGGCGGAAGCAGATGTGGCGGCTGCTACTAGGGAGAATAGCGGTGGTGGCTCTTCGTCGCATAGCACGCCGCCGTCGTCGTCGAATACGACGATGACGACGACGGCATCGCGATTAATCGACAACCAGGAATTTGATTATGTCGATGACGAAGATGAGGACGCCGACATCGGCAGTGGCGCCGATAGCGGCAAGAAGCGGATGCGGAAGCCGGTTAAGGCCCGATCGCTGAAATCCCTAATGTAGAGATATTGGTTAATGTTAGTGTGTGGAAATATTTTTTTTTTTTTTTTTTTTGGGGGGGGGGGGGGGGGGGTTAGAATTTATGTTCAAAATTATCGTTTTTCTTTGGTTGAATGTATTGAAATCATCCTTGTTAATTAATCTCTAATTTGCTGTTGTTGTTGTAGATTTGTTTTTTTTTAAGTCCTAAATGCTTTTGTGTCTTAGGGTTAGGCAATTCGAAGACGATATTTTGTTTGTTTGTTTATTTATTTATTTATTTATTTATTTTGTTTCAATTTTCAGAATGGCGTTCGGGTTTTTTTGGTGGGTGAGGTTAGATTATCTCTGAGAACATGACAGTAGAGCAGTAATTCTAGGACGTGAATCGGGTGGACCGAAGAGAGAAACTTTTGGTCTTCCCGTTGAAAATGGAAGGGGTAGTGTTGTAAATTTTGAAATGCGAGGGGTAAGGTGGTCATATTGGTTAGATTTCAATTAAAGAATTTGCAATAGCATTTTAATTGAGTTGATCTATTGACGTGGGTGGGATATGATTCTCTTTTTTTATTAATAATATGCATAAGATTTAAACACGAATGAGACTAATTTTTTTTAAATAGTTAATTCAGTCGATAATTATCTCCGTGCACAAAGTGCTCGTTGGCCCACCAATTTTTATGTAGGACGCCATGTGGCTTGATGACCAATGTCCAGTCCATCGAATTAAGAGTAGTTCCCAGTTTTCAGTCTTTGTTATGATTTTGGTAGGCACAATACAATCTAGGAAACTTAATGAATCTTTGGGTTGGCGAATATAGTTATATTTGGAACAATTATGTAGTGTGCACATGAACTCTTTATAATTTAGGAAAAAAAGAATTGAAGGCTCTTTCTTTGTTTTAGTTTTAGTTAGGAAGAAAAGAGGGCTCTTTCTTTGGTTTGAGTTAGGAAGAAATTCACTGCTAATTTCTGGTGGAGATTTTTTCCCCCCTATCATTTCTGCTTGAGATTTTTTTCTAAAACTTTTCTTTAATAATTTTTAAGCCCATACTCATTCAATAAACGGAAATAAAAGTAAGGATTGCGCATCAGTCCCAAAGGAATAGAGGACTCCAAAAAAGGTAATTGCCACATAATCCAACACACCTTCCTATTAATTTTAAAAAATAAGAAATAAGTCGGTGATATAAATAATACTGATAGCATAATATAAGAGCTTAAGAATACTAATGTTAAACTAAAGAAATTGATGTGAGAAAATCTTTTCTCTTGTTTCTTTCACACTTCTCTTGTTTCTTTTCTTTTGTTCATCTTTCAAGTGAAATTGAGAAGCCTATTTATAGATCAATACAATCGATCATAATCATACACTTAATTGCCACTTATATAACATCCATCCAAGATCACTTAACATACTAATTGAAAATTTTTACCTAACTTTCAATGGTTTATACATCATACATGATGTAAAAGAAACGATTATTGAAATAATTTAATGGACATACAAATAATAAATATTTCATAACACTCCCCCTTGTATATCCATTATACAAGAGAATATCTCGTTAAAGCCTTACTAAAAAAGATTTTGTGGAAAAAATTCAAATTAAGGAAAAAGAGCACACAATTCTTGTTTTTATTACGCTTTGAAGAGTACCTCATTAAAAACTTTGCCAGAAAAACCCAGTGGGACAAAATCTTGGCTAAGGGAAAAAGAGTATACTCGTAACAATCTCCCTTTAATGACTAATTCACTTGAAATTTATCGAAGATTTTTGAGTTGGCGCATTCCAATTTTGTGCACAAATATCTTTAATATTATGATAGGGAGTGATTTGGTGAATAGATCAGCCAAGTTGTCACTAGAGCGAATTTGTTGAATATCTATATCACATTTCTTCCGAAGTTCATGTGTATAGAACAATTTGGGTGATTTATGCTTAGTTTTATCACCTTTGATATAGCCTCCTTTAAATATATACAGCATTATCCTCGGGTATCACAATTAGAATCGGTCTGATAGAAGTTAATTTGCATGTTTCTTGAATATGTTGAATCGTGAATTTCAACTATACATATTCTCGATTTGTCTCATGAAGTGTAATTATTTCAGAATGATTCGAGGAGGTAGCAGAGATTGTTTATTTTGTAGAACGCTAGGATGTAACTATGTCGCCATTGGTAAATACATAACCTGCTTAAGATCGAGCTTTATGTAGGCCAGCCAAGTATCCTGCATCTATAAAACCAGTTAATTATGATTTGGATTTATTAAAATAAAATAAACTTATGTCAGTTATTCCACGGAGATAACGAAATATTTGTTTAACTCCTTTGTAGTGTCTTTGAATTGGAGCGGAACTATATCTAGCTAGTAAATTAATAAAAATAGATATATTAGGCCGAGTACAATTAGCAAGATACATAAGAGCTCTAATTGTACTCAGATATGACATTTTAGGACTAAGAATTTCTTCGTTATCTTCTCGAGGGCGAAAAGGATCCTTATTTACATCAAGCGTTCTGACAACCATTGGGGTACTCAACGAATGAGCTTTGTCTATATAAAATCTTTTAAGGACTTTTTTTTTTTTTTTTTTGTATAAGACGAATGATTTACAAGACAAAATTTTATCTTACCAAGATCTCTCCTTTCAAATTCTTTTTTTAAATACTCTATTACCTCATTAATCTCTTCAGGAGTTGATATTCAAATCATTAACATATCTGCAATGATAGAAAATCCAATTTCTGAGCTCTTAATAAAGATACGTGGATAAATATGATTATTCACATGTCCTTTATTCAAAATATATTCACTAAGACGATTGTACCAAATACGTCCAGATTGCTTTAATCTATATATAGATCTTTGTAATTTTATTTAACACATTTCCCATGGTATTGTATTAAGTACTTCAGGTACTTTAAATCTGTCAGGAATTTTTATATAAACATTACTATCAAGTGACCCATATAAATATACTGTTCCAACATCTATCAGACACATTTCAAGTCCTTTAGAGGCTGCTGGACTAATTAAGTATCGTAATATTATTGCATCCACTATAGGAGAATATGTCTCCTCAAAATCTATTTCTAGTCTTTGTGAGAAACCTTGTGCCATAAGTTATACTTTGTATCTCACGATCTCATTTTGTCTTCGTACAAAGACCTATGTTTATCCTATTGAATTCACACATTTAGGTGTTTGGATAACATGTCCAAATACTTCTCTTTTCCCAAGAAATTTTATTTCTTTCTAGATTGCATCTTTCTATTTTAGCCAATCATTTCTATATCGATATTCTTCAATGAATTTTGGTTCAAGATCATTCGCTTTCATTTGTTATATCAGTAGCTACTACATATGTAAATATATTTTTAACAACAGTTTTATCGCGATACTATTTTTTTCCTAAGCTAACATAACTTATCGAGATCTCTTTATTTTTAATATTATCAGGTACCTGAATCTCTTCTGGAGTTATTTGTTTAGTTTATATTAACTATTTATTTTGGTAATGCAGTTATTTCATAAGAATGCTGTCATCTTCAAGATGATTAATTTCTATAATATATCCTTTTTTCTTCATGATAATTTTATCTTTAGAGCCAATTGATCTACCACGCTTCATGCGTGTCTTAAAATCACATGCTGTTATTCCTAAAGATTGTCCTATAGGAATATCAATCTTAGCTAGAGCATTTACAATTAGTATATAAGATCTAGCCATTCTCTTTGTATTGGTGAATACATCAAGTAATTGATTTGAAATATTTTGCAAATGTAAAATTTTCTAAACTTCTAGTTCACATTGATTAGTGCGAGGATCAAAATGAGATAATAATGATGCATTCCAAGAAGTTTCAAGTTATTTTTCTGGCTATTATTTTTCTCTCCCTAATGGTAGGAATATAGTTTCATCAAATTGATAATCAGAAAATTGTGTCTTGAAAGCGTCACCTATTAAAGGTTTAAGATATTTGATGATAGAAGGAGACTCAAAACTAATATAAATTCCTAACCTTCTTTGAGGGCCCATCTTGGTGCATTGTGGTAGAGCGATTGGTACATATACTGCACAACCAAAAATTCACAGATGAGAAATATTTGGTTCTCAACCAAAAGTAAGTTGTAGTGAGGAGTATTTCTGATAACCCGTGGATCTAATACGAATAAGGGTAGCAACATGTAATACAATGTGCCCCCAAGCAAAAACAGGTAACTTTGTTCTCATTAATAAAGGTTTACCAACTAATTGAATCCATTTAATAAATGATTCAGCTAAACCTTCTGTGTATGTGTATGATCAATAGGGTGCTCAACATTAATTCCAATTGACATATAATAATCATTAAAAGCTTTAGATATAAACTCACCAGTATTATCAAAACGAATAGTCTTTATTGTATAGTGAAATCCATATTTCTTCACAAATAAAAGCAAAAGAACTATAATTATTAGATGAAAGACGTCGTAAAATACATAACTTAAGAAAAGTAATACATTATATAAACAGGAATTAAAAGTAGCATATAAGGATTACATAATCTAACATGCAATAAACTTAGATATTAATGGCCTATTATCAATTTTTCTCGATTGAATTTTCAAAAAAGTCTAAAATATCCAAATGAGAAAAATCTACAAGACTATTTTGTTCAACAAAGTTTGTCTCTATTCTCTTTCATTTTTTCTTCAGTGATGCTTGATAAAGGTCAATAAGGTATTTGGGTATATGACAAGTACATGATCAATGTTCTCTCATACCATATCTGTAGCAAAGATTTTTAGGATTTTTAGATGGTTTATACTGTGAACTTTTCCCTTTTCTTGTATCTCTTCATTATTTCCCCGCTTTTAATGAGTTGTAGTTTTTTTGAAACTTGAAAAGTTGTTGTGACAACCACAATGCTAGAAAAAATTTCGACCATGACCCCTGTCACGACCACGACCTCGACCACGAGCATGACTATGTTTATAGCTATAATTAGTAGTTGATACAACATTTACTTCAGAAAATATTGTCGAACTAGTCAGATGAATTTCATGGTTTTTCATTAATAGCTCATTATTTTGTTCGACAACTAGTAAATATGAAATTAATTCAGAAAATTTTTTAAAACCACGCTCCCAATATTATTGCTGCAGGACAATATTCGATGCATGGAAAAATGGAGTATGTTTTTTTCTAACATATCTTCGTCAGTAACCTTTTCTCCACATAATTTCAATTGAGAAGTAATTTTAAATATTGCTGAATTATATTCGCTGACTATTTTAAAATCCTGCAGACGTAGGTGTATCTAGTCATAATGAGCTTTAGGGAGTATCACAGTTTTCTGGTGGTCATACCTTTTTTTTAAAAAAAAAATTTGTCAAAGCACAAATGGGTTCTTTACAGTTAAATATTCAATTTTCAATCCCTCGTGCAAATCATGCTGAAGGAAGATCATGGCTTTTGCACGATCCTGAGTGGATGCATCATTTCCTTCTTTAATTGTATTTCTAAGATTCATGGCATCCAGGTGGATTTCAGCATCAAGTGTCCATGCCAAGTAATTCTTACCTGAAATTTCGAGGGCAACGAATTCAAATTTTGTGACATTTGTTATTGTGAAAACTATTATATCACAAAATATTATATAGTTAGGAATAAGAAACTCATAACTTTATCAATACATGGTCATAGAGAAATAAAGTACAATTACCTAATATATTGAATTAATAATATTAAAAGACATAATTATAAACATGTATATTACAGAGGTCTGTAATCAAACATATAGATATAGAAAACTTAAAATTAATAGATTAATTGTAAGTACATAAATATTGCCACAATAATAAATTATGGTAAGAAAAATGACGATAATTAGTATTTCAAATAACATCATATAAAAAAGTAATTCAATATAATATTAGAATATTAAAACTTTCAAATTGTTAGAAAGAAAATTACGGGTACTAAAATTAGAAAGAAATAAAGTATATGTAAATACACTTTTATAGTATACAATATATGTATATATATTAAATTGCTTATAGTAGATCTTCATCAAACTGAAAGGGATATTAATAATGCAATATAGTAACTCATAAAATCTTACCTTGGTAAGATTTTAACGACTAGAGGCTCGTACCGATAACGTGTTATAAATATTATTGAGAGTATATAATATAAGAGCTTAAAAATACTAATGCTAAACCAAAGAAATTGATGCGAGAAAATCTTTTCTCTTCTTTCTCTTCTTTTGTTCATTTTTCAAGTGAAATTGAGAAGCCTATTTATAGGCCAATACAATTAATCTTAGATATACACTTAATTGCCACTTGTATAGCATCCATCCAAGATCACCTAACACACTAATTGAAAACTTTTACCTAACTTTCAATAGTTTACACAATACACATGATGTAAAAGAAACAATTATTGAAAAAATTTAATAGACATACAAATAGTAAATATTTCATAACAGTTGGACCGTATAAACACTTTCAATTCACGTCAATGTTTGGTACATGAGATTAGGATTGATATTAAGATTATTTATCCTAAACTCATGTTTGATGCCAACTTAAGATTGTAATAAATAATTCACAACTTCAAAATAGTCTGATGTAAGTAGAATAATTAATCTCAAATCTCACATTCAATATTGGTGAGACCCACATTTATTTTTAAATTTCAAAGTTAGTGTACCTCAAATTAGAAATATTTTTTTTTTTACTTTTTTTAAAGATTTTAATTTAATTATAATAAACATTTTAGTAGGAATGATAATAGGGTGGGTTGAAGACAGTTTTTTAATTACTATCCTCATCCCCGAAGGCTAATCGTAATACCATACATGTCATATTAACCATTTTTTTAGATGTGGGGATTGTATAGGGAATAACCAACTGACAATGGGGAAAACTATAATTACCTATTACTCATTTATAATGAAAAAATAAGAAAAAAAATGCAAATTTTTTTATAATTTACAAAAATTAAACACAACAATATATTAAATAATTTTAAACTTTAAAATTCAATTATATAAATAAGTATATATAACTCTCTAAAATTATTATTTTACCAAATATATATAAGTAGTGTAAAATTAAATAAATATATATGTATAATAATTTTTTTATATGAATATATATATATATATATATATCAGAATGGGTACGATGGAATTATGCTAATAACGTCTACGTACCATACCAACATATTAATGTTGTAATTATTCTCCATCCTAATTATTTTCCTTACTTGAGCAGTTTTTTCCCTCTTCATTCGGATCGAATAACCACAGAAGCTCATAACCTGAGTTCTATTGTCATCTTTGTATATTACATATTCTAATAAATGTGGATCTCACTTTATAATAATAATAATCTAATCCAATGTTATACCAAATATTTTATCCTATTCCAATCTATTACAATCCAATATGATGTAATAGTCAAATCCCATCCTGCCACCCTAATAGACTATTTTTCATAAGTGATGGATAAAAACTTAATTTATAACTTTTTTATCTTTTTACTCAAAAAAAATTATTGTTGATGAGTAAATTCTATACGATAATTATTTGAGGTGTGTAGCGTATAGTATTTTTTTTTTTGGATTCACTTCCGAGCAATGAAATGAAAGAGTAAAAAAAGATAGTATTGATAATACTATTTTTAGTATTTTTCTCTTTTATGTTTGATGCACATGATAAGATACAATTACGTTTGGGTAAAATAGATTTATTAGACTGAATTATGCTTAATACTACTGGAGGTGAGGCATTATTCATATTAATTTAAAGTTCATGATGAAATATGGGAGGAATATAAACCATTTTAAAAAATTCTTTTTAATAAAAAAAATTGCCACGACATTTGCACGACATAGTAAACATCCGACTAGGTCGAATAAAGGGGAAAAAAAAAAAAAAAGAAACATCCTAAAGCATTCATCTATTTTCAACCATGGTTAAGAAGACCAAGTTTGAATTCGAAAAAACAGATTTGATGATGACTAATCATCCCTTTTGGCTTCGATTATAACGAAAATTTCTGAATGAGATTTGCGCAACCACGATTTAGAGATAATAAGATTTAGACTTTTTGATTAAAGTTTTTAGGTAAACTTAGATAATTGGCATGTCACTAATAGTCATTTTTTATAATATTTATAAGTGAGAACCTTTTGTCACCATGAAAATATTAGTCGACACACTAGGTACAAAAACCCCATATTGCTATGTGTCAGTAGTACTGAACTTGTTTATATATTTTCATAGAATTAAAAAAATGCAAAATTAATTTTAAAGTATTAATTAAACTTTTCAAGTATAAAACTTTTGGTTCAATTTATTGCTATGAATTGTTTTTTTAAAAAATAATTTCAAAAGTGATCTCTTAAATACTAGGATTCGTTATCATATATGCAGGTGGAACAAGTTCCCCTAAAATTTTTTATTTTGCCCCCTAGTTGACCTCTTACAATTTTTTTTTTAATTTTTTCTCATACTTGACCCCTATTTTTTTTTTTTTCATTTGCAACCCTAACATGTATAATTCAATCTGTTTCTAATAAGTTTGGCTCCTATTGTGCCTCTATTGAAATTTGTCTTTCCAATTTTGTCTACTGTAATATGTAAATTGTTGTATTTTTATCCTAACTTAAGAGCTTTTTATTTTTTATTTTTATTTTCTATTCAATTTTCAAAATGAAAATTAAGGATAAAAAAAAGTGAATTGGGGAAGACTCTGTGTTCCCAATTAGTGAAGGCAAAAAATCGGATTTTTTAAATAAATACTACAAAGTATATTTTATCTAGATAATATGACAATAAGGATGTTATATAGTCCATCTTAATAAAAACTTTTTTCAAGAGCAAATATAGTGATTTTATTGTCCTTGAAAATTTTTATTTCTAAATTTCTAAATTTTTTTGTTATTATTACATTAAAGAAAAAATATCTTCGCCTCCAATAAGGAAAAAGTTCGAGCTCCGCTATTGTCAAAATTTTTGAAGAAATAGATTATTTATCCTTTAGAGGGGAATACTTCTTATTCTCGGATTAGGATATATATATATATATATATATATATATATATACAGAGAGAGAGAGAGAGAGAGAGAGTTGTAAGTATCGATTTCATTTGCGAGAGGAAAGATCAAGAAGATGAGGATCCGGAAGAACGCGAAGCTCTCGCCTNCCATCTAATTTTTTTTTAAATGGAAATTAATTAATGTACAAAGTTTAAGCTAACTCATGTATAAAGTTTTTTTTTAATACAAATTTTCTTTCAATATAGTTCTTTATATATATTTGTTTTTGGTTCATTTCATTTAATTAACTATGAAGAAAGATAAAATTAATGGTTCTTTTTTAAAATTGGTTATTCCCATTTAAGGTTTTAAAAATAGAAAATTAATTAAAAAGTGTATAAATTTTAAGATTTTCACAATTTATATATACTAAAGGAAAAGCCAACTTCACGTATAAAGTTTTTTTTAGTAGATTTTCGTTATCATAGTTTTTTTTAATAGAAAAAAACAACATATTCCTAATATAAAAATTATATCTATCTTGGAATTTATCTTTTATCAGTGAAAAAGAAATTTGATGAAATATTGAATTTATAGTACATATAGTTTTAAATTAAAAGAATTAAAAATAATTATAATTTAAAGTCTAAATCCTAAAAGAAAAGAAATAAGAATACAGTAGTAATTAATAAATTGAATCAAATGACATATTACTGTAGGTTATTTCTAAATTGATCAAACTTACCTATCTATGGAGTAAAAATAAAAACACCTATTGAAAACTCACCTATATATGTATATATATACACTTATCCCACCCACCAATTATGCATAACAAACATTTACTATAACAATTTTTTTTAATTTTTATTTTTAGTTAACATTGATGGTTAGAGGACAAAAGAACTTTACAATGTAAAGCCACTAGAGTTAGCTTAGTAGGTTGGATGGGATGAAGATTGAGTATTAGGTTGAGAGTTCGACTCCTAGAGTACGTGAGTTATTTTTCTTTCTTTATAATAAATGAAGGTCATTAGTTAAATTATACTTAAAAAGATAGAAAAAAAAAACTTTATAATGTTAAAGATAGATCTCAATCAAGGAAACCACCATATTATCGGTGTAATATCGTGCAGGTGGATTTCCCACAAAACTAGCTCGTGATCTAATTAGTTTTGAATTCTTAATTTGTTTTGTTTTTAAGCTTTTTGAGTTTCATAATTTTGGCGCTTGGCAATGTTAAAATGGTCGCAGATACGAGTCTTTCTATCCAATTTTGTTGCAATACATAGGTTGAACAAAATTACTAGAATAACCTTTGTTGTCAAAAATCTAGCTTACACTAAATGTATTGCAGTATTGTTA
Organism: Parasponia andersonii; assembly: GCA_002914805.1. Lineage (NCBI taxonomy): Eukaryota > Viridiplantae > Streptophyta > Magnoliopsida > Rosales > Cannabaceae > Trema > Trema andersonii. The sequence goes on from JXTB01000066.1 coordinate 779,039, forward strand.
GGATGAATAGGGAATTTCAAATAACTAAACACAAACCCTAGATTATTTATACAAAACTGATTGACAAGGATTCACTGAGTATACCTAAGTCTATGATAGATAACTATAATCCAGACGATGAACCGAAGGCGGAAGTGATAGATTTTGACTATAATTGCCTGAGGGTTTAGTCTTCCACATTACCTAATCCGTTAAACACTCAGATGGAACTCTCTGTAATTGATGACAGATCACAAAGAGAACGATCATATGTAAAAAGGTGGTGTGGACCATAACCTTAATATTTTCCTTAAGTAGTCTCTTGTTGGATATCCATCATATCTAACTGGGTGATTAATAGGATATCCATATTGGTATCTATATCTAGTTGGATATCTCGACCCATCTTTAATCAAATCACTGATTAGGTCTGTTTAAGAATAATAAGATTCAATATAATTATTAAAAATATGTGGCTCAATATAGGAAATAGAATTTCCTAATAATCTCCCACTTATGTTACATTTGAACCAAATACAATCGTATTACAGAACTGAAGTATGACTATGAATATACCATATTATTCTTGAATATTCCTGAAGTTACAATCCCATCTATCATATATATTAGCATGAAACCAAACTGCATGTCGTTGTACTTATTTGGATAACAACTAGAACCCTTAATGATCACCATACTAATACATCCAAATAACACAGATCAAATATGGAATGTGGCATGGAAATTACACGCAATGTGATTTACCATGCCTATTTCCAAATAATCCTCCCCAAATTTTATTGAGATCAACCTTAGTTGTTCCCTTTTTGTGCATTACCACAAACTTTAATATTAAACCACAATAAGAAAGTAAGAAAATATGAAATACATCATATCATATATAATGAACATAGTCTACAAGAAAATCCATCAGTAACTAAAATACTACAGTATACAAAACATAAACAAGTGTTATACAATAAACATCTAAACTAACTTATGAACTCCCATTAAACTGCATACCATCCACAAATACAACACCCATATGAGTGGTATGCTCATGAAAGACTTTAAGTGATAAACCTTTGGTGAGCAGATCCGCCATTATAGAATTTGTACCGATATGCTCAATTGACACTAAATGACTCTGAACTCTTTCTCTCATAGCTAGAAACTTAATGTTAATATGTTTTGATTTCGATGAGCTCCTATTACTATTGGAATATAAAACTACTGAGTCATTATCACAATAGATTTTTAATAGCCTTTCAATGCCATTTACAATATGCAGTCTGGTAATAAAGTTTTGGAGCCATATTCTCTAATTGAGTGTCTCATAACAAGCTATGAATTCTACCTCTATAGTAAAGTAGCTACGAGTGTCTACTTGACACTCTTCTATAAAATAGCTCCTCCAGCTAAAAGATAGATAGAGCTCGATGTGAATCTTTTTCTTTCTATGCATCCCACAAAATCAGATTCAGATTACCCAATTACCTCCAAATTGTCCGATCTCTAATAAGTGAGCATGTATTCTTTTGTTCTCTGTAAATACCTTACAACTCTTTTTGCTGCCTTCCAATGATCTGCTCCAGGATTACTCATACATATCCCCAATATGCCAACTATGAATGCAAGATCCTGATACGTACATATCTAAGTATATATCAGACTCCCTGCAAACAAAACATAAGGAAACTATTATATGGCTTCTTTATCAATATCATTCTTGGGGTTTTGACTGTGGCTAAATTTATCTCCCTTAGATATATGAGTATTTGTTGGTGCACACTTATCTATAACAAATCCATTGAGCACTCTCTTGATATAGCTCTTTTGTGATAACCCAAAGATACCCCGATAGTAATCTCCGTATATTTGTATACCTAATATAAAATATGCAACTATAAGATTTTTTTATTTCGAAATTCTTTGCAAGAAATCTCTTGGTTTCGTACAGTAAGCCTATATCACTATTTGCCAGTAGTATATCATCAACATAAAGCACCAGGAAAATAAACTTACTCCCATTGAACTTTTGGTATACACAATCATCAACAAAATTCACCTAAAACTGAACGAGAAAATTACCTCATGAAATTTGTGATACTATTGATGGGAAGCCTGCTTGTGACTATAGATAGACTTCTTGAGTTTGCAGAACGTAGACTTTGAATCTCCTGATACTAAACTTTCTGGTTGCACTATATCTATCGTTTCATAATACCTCCATTGAGAAATGTTGTCTTAATGTCCATATGATGAAGCTCAAGGTCATAATGAGCTATAAGTGCCATAATAACTCTAAAAGAGTCTTTAAAAGTAATCAGAGATAAGGTCTCTTTAAAGTCAATGTATTCTTTCTAAGCAAAGCCTTTAGTGACAAGAAGTAACTTATATCTCCTAACATTGCCTTTCAAATCCCGTTTGGTCTTAAATATCTATTTCTAACTAATTGGCTTCGAACCTTCAGGTAATTTGACGAGATCACAGATGCCATTATCTCTCATAGACTTCATTTACTCATTCATGACATCGATCCACTTTTGAGAATTGGAACTTTATTTGACTTGTGTGAAGTTGATTAGATTATCTCTAACTATTCTAATGTCAAACTCATGTTCCTGGAGATATACAACATAATTATCCAAAATTGCACTTCTCTTTTCTCTAGTGGACTTCCTTAAAGATACTAGTTCTTGAGGGTATTGAATTTGCTCTACAAGAGCATTTACCTCAACAGGGGCAGAAACCTTCTGAACATTATCTTAAATTGGAGCGATTATCTTGAATAATGATATTGTCAGAAATAGTATCCTTTGTGTCCTGAACACTGTCAATATCAACATAGGAAGAAAAATGAATTCATTTTCAAAGATAATGTTCCTAACCTTATATTCTCTCCCAAACTCAATATCCTCAAGAAATTTGGTATTTCTTATTTTAAAGAAAGACTTTGTTGTAGGATCATAAAACTTATAATCTCTGGATATCTCAGAATACCCTACAAAGTAGCAGCTTACAGTTCTTAAATCCAGTTTTTTTTTTTTTTTTTTCATTTGGCCTATAACGCCTTGCCTGAACTGGACAACTCCATATGTGCAAATGAATTATATTGGGCTTTCGCCCAGTCCAGAGTTTATAAGAAGTTTTTGGTACTACTTTGCTTGATACTCTATTTAGATATATGTTATAGTTTTAAGTATGTCTCCTTACAGTGATTCTAGTAAAATGGAATGACTTGTCATACTCCTTACTATATCCTTTAGTGTCCTATTGCGTCATTCACTAATACTATTCATGCTAGGTTTTCCAGGCATAGTGTATTGCAGGACAATACTGTACTCTTCCAAATGCTTAGTAAAAGGCCTTAGACGTTGCTCATCTGATCTGTCATACCAACAGTAATACTCACCACCATGATCAGATTTAATTGCCTTAATTTTCTTATCAAGCTAATTTCAATCTCAGCTTTGTAAGCCTTAAATAAGTCTAGTGATTTTGGATTCTCATAAATTAAGTATATGTACACATAGCGAGAATAATCGTCTATGAATATGATAAAGTACTATTGTCCATTCCAAAAAGCTGTAAAAAATGGACCATAAATGTCAATATATATCAGTTCTAGGATGCTAGAGCTCCTATTGGGACCTATCTTTCTAACATTTGTTTGTTTCCCTTTTATGCACTCAATGCAAACTTGAAAGTCCGCTAATTTAAGAAGACCAAGGATCTCATCAGACAAAAGACATTCAAATCATTGTTTAGAAATGTGTCCTAAGTGTCTGTGTCACAATATCGACGAGTCCTCATTAGTTAATTTTTATTTTATATCTCTTGAATTAACATACAAAGTTTCATTAATAGAGAGTTGAGTATTTAACATATAAAGATTGTCAATAAGACTAAATAAATTATTTCTGAAAGAACAAGAATAACCGAATTTGTCCAATATAGAAACTGAAACCAAATTTTGTCATAAAGATGGTACCACAAAAGTCTCATATAAATCAAAATATTTTCCAGAATTTAAAGTTAATTTAAAATTCCCTATGGCCTTCACCTCAGATGTTTGTCTATTGCCTATGTAGATGACTCTTTCATCATCATTTGGCTTCTGGATCCACAGGCAACCTTACATGGAAATATTAACGTGAGTAGTAGTATTAGAATCTACCCACCAAGTGTCTTTAGATACAAAAGTTAAATTAACTTCAGAACAAATATGAATGAGAAGCTTACACTTTTTAATACGCCAGACTTTATACTTAGCGTATTCCTTCTTCAGGTGTCTACTATTTTTACAAAAGAAGCAACCTTGCTCATCTCACTTTTTCTATGCTTTAGTAGGTGGAGCCATTACAACTTCCTTACTCTTATTCATTTTTCTCTTATTTGCCTTTGAGATAATGGTCAAGTTAGCACTTTCAGGCTTTTTGGCTTCGATTTTCTCTTCCTACCGAACACAAATGGCTATTTCTCTTCCTCCTCATTAATATTCTATTTATCCTTTTGGATATTACATATAGTCTGTAAGCTCCCATACTGATTAGGAAGAGAAAGTAAAACTAAGGCCACAAGCAAATCCTTAGGAATGTCTAACTTAAGTTTCTTAAGCTTACCAGCCAAATGAGACATATGCATGATATACTCCCTTATATATTTTTTTTCATTATTATACCTCATTGAGATGAGTTTCTCTAAGGTAGTAATCATCCCACCCTTCTCAATCTTGAGATATAATTTCTTAAGAGTAGTAAGGAAAGCCTTAGTATTTTTCTCTTTTGGCAAAGTGCCCTGCACGATTTTTGGATTAGAGTATTTCATAATCTTTACACTTATATGATTGGACTTTTCTCACAGTTCAAAGTTCCTTTTATATACAGTGGAACTTCTTTTCATAAGAATAGTAGGTTAGTCCTTTCTGAGTACCAAGTCAAGATCCATACAACCCAGTATGATCATGATATTCTCTTTATAGGCCTTAAAGTTTATGCTCATAAGCACAGAAATAGTACTCAAATTGGTAGAAATATTAGTAGTAGAAACTGGATGGAGAACAAAATAAGACCATAAATTAAATATGCTCACAACTTAAATGTCATAAATAGGCATACAATTTAATAACAAAATATGCAAATATCACATATATTATATAATCACATAAAGTAGGCTACATCACAAGATACCAAGCGCAATATTAATAAGCCTTCCTTTAAGCTGATTCACTAACTTGCAAGTAGTATTCTCAAGTACAATGATCAAATGCTGACAATAAATCCTGTAAAATAATAAACTTTCCTTTGGGTCGATTTATTATTCACAAAGAAATCGAAGAATTGTCACAAATTTACCATCATATACATGTTTTTTGTCGTACCAAATGTCACATTCCTTTAGACTCGTAATCATCTGTATTAATAGTAAACTCACAACATCTTTATATTTTAGACTAATCAAACTACATAACAGTGGTTATTTTAGCTATATATTACTCTATTGTGTTTAATCTAACATACAAAGACAAATATGTAAAGAAAATTGACTGAAATGTCTGAAAAATAAAATTGAATTTTTCTTTATTATGAGAATCAGTCAATCGGTTAGCAGAATCGGTCAATTGATTCTTACCGGTTGGCAAAATCGGTCGACTAGTTTTTCCTTTTCAGTTGACCAAAAATCACAGAGGCTGAATTGTGGTTTTAGGTAACTTTTGGTCAACTAAAAAGCCATCTTCAGTTAATCGAATATAATAGTGACCAAATTATCAGATTCGATCTTTCTAAAATTGGCTTATCACTTTATTAACCCTAGAGCCAAATAGGATTTTCTTTAGACAAAGTGTGGGTTATATTAATTATTAATAGGTTGAAAATGGGTAAAACTCTATGATTTAAGTAAAAAAAAAAATGACCAAAATCTATCTAAAAATCAACCCCAATATTAAAATTTGGTGAAAAGCAACTTGTGGGAATAATATTTTTGGTAAACCGAAAACCAGATTTGATCTGCCAAAACAATGTTTCAGCTTGGATATAAAAAATTCTAGATTCGCTTAAATGGCTTCAAACATCAAAATAAACCCGAAAATGATGTTTTAGGACCCAAATCTGAAATCTGCACGGCCCAAAAGCCAAAACCTAATCCTCATATCAAATACTCAGTAAATTATGTAAAATTATTTATCATGCATGTATAATCTGAACCCTAGAAATCCAAATAGGTATAAATAACGAAAACTACAGACATGCATGAAAACTTAATTAATTTTAACATGGAATCCCACTCTGATACTACTTGTTAGATTGAATATGAGATTGCAAATAATCAAATACAAACCCTAGATCATTCATGCAAAATTGATAGGCAGGGATTCATTGAGTATACTTGAGTCCATAATAGATTATTGTAATATGGACAATGAACCGAAGGCGGAAGTGATAGATCTTGACTGTAATTGCCTGAACATTTGGCCTTCCATACAACCTTATCCCTAAAGCACTCGGATACTCTTTATAACTGATGGCAGACCACGGAGATAATGAGCGTACGTGAAAATGTGGTAGGAAACCCTAATATTTTCCTTAAATAGTCCTCTGTTGGATATCCATCACACCCAACTGAGTGACTAATATGATATCCATATTGGTATTCACACCCAATTGAATATCCTGACTTATTTTTAATTAAATCACTAATTAAATCTGCTTAAGAATAATATGATTTAATATAATTATTAAAAATATGTGGCCCAATATAGGAAATAAAATTTCCTAACAAGTATTTCACTACTAGAATAACCTTGGGCTTATTAATGATTTAATGTATCTTCTTTGCCTTGTAATGTCATTGTAAACTTGTCTGAGAGGCGTTTGGCTCGCTTGTCCTGGTCTGTGTTCTATTTATTCCCTTTTGGTTGTTATTCGTTTATGAATGAAGTAATTTTTTCAAAAATAAAAAAAGGTTAGTCCAAAAGGCAACAAGGTCACGATCTTAACCCGTCAGAAATTTGTGTAATTAATTTTTGGTATATTGTTATTATGAATAGAATAAGTGCACCTAAAAATTCATTTACTAAATTTTTTTTTGATATAAACAATTAAACTGACTATTTTTTTTATCTTAATTCTTAAATTTCTACTAACAAATTGATATTGATAAAGGTGTTTTTAATCTAATTATGTAATATTTTCTTGTTTTGTTACTTTTGATAAAGGTGTTTTTAATCTAATTATGTAATATTTTCTTGTTTTGTTACTTTTGATAAAGGTGTTTTTAATCTAATTATGTAATATTTTCTTGTTTTGTTACTTTTTCCATATACGTTTTATTTATGAGATAATTGCAAAAAATTAGTCTAAAATATGACCTTTTGATAATTTAATCATGTCTTTTGTTTTGTGCAAAACTATCCATACCAACCTTTTCATGTCAGATGGAGCTAGTTCAGTTGGTCTAAAGCTTGAGGGATGTGTGTGTGAGTTTGAAAGGATCGGGGGTTCAAATCTTAGTAAAGTGTGTGTGTTATTTTCCTTTAAAATTTATAATAAGTGATGATCATTAATTAAGCCACACTTTAAAAAAAAATCGACAAAATATGATTTTTAGTAATTTTAATCGTGTCTTTTAGAAATACCAAGTTTATATCAAGTGATATGATAATCGACTTATTAAGTGAAATGACAATTTTCTTATGAAACAATTAGTTAAACACATTCAGAATAAAGTACATTTATGATACTTTTCAACTTTGTTTTTGTCCTTCTAGGCATGCATGGTGGTAACCATGCCTCCTATTTGATAGGAGGGTTTTAAATTCAAATCCCCACTTCCCAAATCAAAGATTTTTTTTTTCTTTTTTTATGGTAATACGTTTCAATAAAATGATGACAAATTAATGGTTAAAAGAACCGTGATTAGACCGGATAGCTCTCTATTGATACCACTTTTACTTTATTAGAATATGCTAACATTATGACGCTTCTTTCTAAATTATAAGATGTGAATACTTAGATTAATTAATTATAGGATGAAAATAGGATATTCAAATAGTATAGTATCATATGATGCCACATCAATCAAGATATTTGTTCTAGATTATTCAATTTTGCTATTTAAAACCATCTTTTGAATTACACTTTGACAACGTTCATATCTTCTTCTTTTTTTTTTTTTTTTTTTTTTTTGAGGAAAAGAGAGAAAATTCTTATTAATTAGCAATGTCTTAAGCTACAAGCGTAGCAATACAAGTGGGAATTTTCTCAAAATAAACATCATCAGTGGTAGAATTAAAACTCAATTTGACAAGTATGTAGGCAATTCTATTCCTCTATCTAGGAACAAAGCTACAAGTACCACCATTGTCGTCATGAAGGAGCAGGATTATTAAAAGACTCAACAAGCTCTGAATTGACAGATGCCATGGTGTTCAAACAATCGCTTTAGTTAACGTGTGAATCAGATCCTTTGGCGAAAAGCAAGCCCTCCTGATTAGCAATCAATTCAGCCGCCAAAGGATCTAACTCACCATAATTCTTCATTACCACTCGTCCGAAATCATCTCGGATAACAACCCCTAAATCGATACACCCCATGCTACGGTGAAGTCCACTTCTACCCATTCATTTTCACCACACAGTGAAAAGAGTCAGATGTGCAATGACCTCTTTGGAATTCAAAAAGGAACCGCCCCACATCCTCGATAATTTCAACCACATTTCTATATCCAGATTCATATTTAAATGTGTTCCTTTCCCACCAAAGATTCCACAAAAGTACACAACAAATTGTAAAATTCTCTCGACCAAGACCAGCAAACAATCCCAAAAGAACTTTTTCAACAGAGCAAAGTTGCAGACGTGAAATTAAGGACCACCGAGGACTATTTTGCCACACAGCCATGTGAAACTTACGTCTCAACAATGTTGGAATATTATATATATATATATATATATATATATATATATATATGGACTAGTATACTCCCTATGTTTTAATTAAAATATGTTAAGCATAATTAAATTTATATGTATAATTAATTTTGCATAGTACTACTAATTAGGCTATAATGGAATGAAATATACATCTTAATATTTATAAAACTTATGGTTTCACATCTTTTTTGATTCCTTGGCCAGCTCATTAGACCAAGGGTATGATCTGCTACAAAGTCCACAAGCCTGTTCCCACTAGCCCATTCTTGGTGAAAATTGGTCAACGACTAGTTTCTGGTATAGAAAAGGAATAGAGCTTTTTTTGGTAGTGATTTCAGTTAAGACCTCAAGAAAAACCAAAAGAATGTTGAACACCATAACTCCCAGAATTTTTTATCAATTTTTCACAGTTTGTAGGAGTACAGAAGGAGGACAATGGTTAGTCAAGACTGCAGCCCACCATTAGATGTATTGTCCAATTTTTGGATTAATATGTTTTATACTTAAATGAATTGTTGTTGGTTGTTTCTACTTTTTTAATTCAACAATTAGTATCGAGCTAAAGCATTTAACTTAAAACTATTCTGTTGGTTTTTTTTTAATAATTTTTTTTGGAATTTTTTGATTTTTTTGTGTATATATATCGATTTTATTTTGAGAATTATTTTGGATACAAATAATCGTCATTTTAATTATTGATGACAAATATGTATAATAGGCATCACATTTACGGAGTTTATATTTGTTTTGGTTGGATTTAGAAAGTTTTTTGAAGTTTTGAAACCTTGAATATGGCCAGAATTTTGTTGATTTTTTTGCAACTTTTTGGAGTATTTTTTTTTTGCCAGATAAATGTTATAAAACCATTAGAAATAAAATTTTGAACAAAACCTAACAAAAATCGTCGAAAACAAAGCACTGGACTCCAAGACATGGCTGGATCAGGTCACGCAGGTCTAAACCGGGTTATATGAACCCGACTGAAGGTCAGGGACGATCCTATACAACATATCGTTTGGTCTATATCAGACGAAAAACAATACGTCATTTGGCTAAAGAAGAACTGCTATCGTTGTAATAAAACAACATATCGTTTGATCACATAGGAAAAACAGCATATCGTTTACAATGATGCTCAGTGACTGTCGTTGTACGAAAGTGACATGTCGTTTTGATTCAAAAGAAAAATGAGATGTCGTTTACAATCATTCTTCAGCTGCCGTTTCGGGAAAACAACACGTCGTTTGTTTGGCCTAAGGGGTAAAACGGCATGTTGTTATTTTCGGCCTAGATTTTCAATAAACAAAAAATCTCTTTCATGGCGCATGAGAGCGCGTGCGTGGACTTTTTCGTCCACAATTTTTGACATTTTACTCTATTTTTATTTCCTAATTATTTGTATGATTATATGTCAATTTTTGGCCACTATAAAATGTTAGATTAAATTATCACACATATTTTGCATATTGTTCTTAATTAATAAATCTTACAATTTTTTGAATTAGATTAATTCAATTAATTGTTGTACATAATTATATGCATATTTAGGCCATCTTAGATCATGTCTAGTTATATATTAATATGTTTAATTCAACATTACACATAGTTATATGCATTTTTTTTATAATTATGTCACTTTTGATTATACGCATATTTTGGATGATTTTATGCATTGAATTTTATTTTTGAAAATTTTCATATTATGTGGCATATCGTGAGAGTTTAAATACTTGCCTATCATGAGTCTAAACTTATCAAATTGTCAAATATAGTTGCGTGAATTATTATATTCTCACTATTGGCCAATTTTGAGCATATTTTTTTATTCCATATTTTGTTGTCATATGCCGCATTTTATTATTAGAAAATGCATTATAAATGATAAATAAATTTTGGTATATTATATGAATAATTTATGAATTATTGCTCATTTTGTGCATTTTTGTGATTATTATTACTTAATAATATAAATGCATGATTGGTCATGTTTAAATTTTGTGAGATTTTGACTGATTTTAAACATTTCTATACTTGTCTGTCATGAGCTGAGCATACCAGATTATTGATGAAAAATTGTGATAAAATACTAAGGTCCATACTTATCTTATCTTGTCAATAATTTTAATGTTTGGTAGGAAGTTTAGATTGGTGAGAGAAACACATTAAATGTCATGAACCGCACAATCTTTTCTATTCTGTCGATAGTAGATTGATGCATTTAGTTGTGGCATTTGGTGCAATGTCTTTACCTGCGGATGAGTCATTGTTTTGCTTAAGGGATTCTAGCACATAATGATCGCATTATTGATTGGATCATTGGAAAAGCTGAAAAGAAGAGTAAATAGTATGATCTTGGTTTTATATGCATATTAGTGATATTACTCTTAGTATTTCCTCTAGCTATAAGCAATTCTTGTATCTCGGTCGTTTTGACACTGAATGAGACTATTATGTTTGATGACATATATCTCGCACCAAGGGTAATAAAGTAAATGGACTAAACCTTGTGAGTTTATACAACTTCTAAATTCGTTATTTATAGTTTGTTGATGCCATGAAACTCTATGATGAATGAGAGTATTTAAAGAGGTGTTATTTAATGTTAATAAGGTATTCATGGAATATTTGTTTTGTGATAGTATTTTGAGGATAAGTTCGCTAAGGTTCTTCTTAAGGTCATTGATGAGAAATTTTGGCGATTTTCCCTGCAATGATGAGTATAGACTTTTGAATATTTTTAAATTCTACTTTTTGTGATGGTATTAGTAGATATTAAAGATCACATTGATTAGGTGTTTTCTAGTTATTATAGCTAATATGAATTGGTATGGATTATTAGTAGAACTCTTCCATTTCTAGTTTGTTTTGATTACATCAAGTCATGATACTCCGAAAAAGTAATTAATTAGAGATAAGACGTAATCATTATGAGAAGTAATCGACTTAGATGAGTTGATAGCAATGCTTGTTGAGGAAGAAAATGATATAAAGGATAGAATGTCATTGATAGAGATTAAGTTCTAACTAGTCTTAGAATAGCATGGGCAGTTAATGGAAAATATCATCTTAAGTTGACACTTTTGGAGATAGTTAGATTCTTTTTGGGTTTTATGTACTTATATATATTCTTTCTGATATAGAGTAACTTGGTTTTGGTATTTAATTTTAGGTGATTGCGATATAATTTTCTTTCGGAATTGAAAAGTCAATTATACCATTAATGATCCAAAATATTTGAGAGACGGACTTACATAATGTGGTATAAGAATTAGATCACGATTCTAGTGTTTCAAATGGGAAGATCAGTGGTAAGATTCATACGATGTATTACAAGTTTCTCATCCAAGATTGCTGTGTACATGCTTGTTACTTCAATGATCTATAAAATGTTATGGTTATAAGAGTAAGATTAATACTTATGCAGTTTCCCTGATATTAATCCATACTGAGATTTTAGACCATTAATTCCTCAGGTTATAAGAGGGTATAAATAACTACGGTTCTTTATAGATAACTATTATTGTTATGATTACGCTGAGCTTATTACTCTAAAAGTCTAACTCATGGAAAATGGATTAAAGCCATCAAGTCTGAAACGTTGAGCTTATTACTCTAAAGGTCTAACTCATGGAAAATGGATTAAAGTGATCAAGTCTAACTATAGTGATTATTATGAGAGAAATAATAAGACAAAATGTAATCCTAACCTTTTGCAAGATATTTCCAAGAATGTGATATTGATCAATATTATAGATAATAATTGGATCTCATGGATACTATAGTGTTATAAAAGGATATAAATCGTACATTTTTTGATATTATGTGATATCTTTTTTGAGGATTGATTTATGATGATTCATACGTGATTAAAGGATATTGGATTTGATTATCTTTCTCACACACCATAATGATTGAGTCAGATGAAGTTGTCAATTTTATTGATGTTTTGGTATAAGTCAAGAGTACTAGGAGATTTTATTCGATGATGAATATTCAATCTTATTATCTCCATTTTTTCTGTTATTTTTGTTATAATTTGGCTAGCCCTATAATTGGCCAGAAACGTATAGTCACTCGTGTTACATTTATTAATCTGATGGTATTGAATGACTCCAAATGTGAATGAAAAGATATGTATTTTTTATGAGATCATAGTGATTGGATATACCTATAATGTTTGGAGACCTTATAGTTTATTAGCAGGAATACAAGTTTTGATATTGATTATACCTCTAATATGATAATATACCAATGAGCCACTAGTAGTCTTCAGTTCTTATTGTGGATGACACCATGAATAGTGAGATAAATTCCAAGTCGTTTAGAAATGTGGGATTTGGTTGAATTAGACAGTACTTTTATAACCCATTGGATAAATATAAACGTCTAAGACCAAGTACAATTATGAGTTTTAAGTGGAAGTTATTACTATGTTAATTTAGAATTTCATTAAGTGGACATAAGACTACAATTTGAATGAAGTTTGAGTATTTACATTATTACACTGATCGGTATTGAGATTATTGGTAATGAACCCTGAATTTATTAGATTTATATTTTTGTTATGGATTGAAATTAGCATCAATATTTGATGTGATTGCCACCATTAGTGTGTTTTGGTAAATGTTGTTGATTAATGTGTACACGTGAGGAACAATGGGAATGACTGCATATTTATGATGTTATATATTATAGATATTATGCTCATATTTAAAGATTCTGACCCAAGATATGAGACAAATAATTATTGATTTAACTATATAGATATAAGAATCTCAGAAAAGCTCGTATGTTCTAAGTATACATGTTCTTCACATAATTCTAATGGCATTTTAGTTTGTCTCAAAGAATCTATATTGATCAAGCTCTTTATAGAGATACAGTCCTGGATATTATTATTTTTGCTAAAAGGCACTAATTCTGAAATATAACAATTATAAAAGGTCAAAAGTCCATTAGTTGTTTTGAGAGAGATCATATAAGATTAGTCCCTATGTGTCTATTGTTAGCAGCTTGGTATATATATATATACTCGAGTACGCATATGTCATAATGTTGTATTTATTTTTGGGCATGCTGGTTAGGTAATTGAGTCATCCTTTTGGATACCTAGGATCTTATCTTATAATTGCTTCATCAATAGACCAACATTCGTGATATAATTGGATTTTGTAATGCTATGATTTGTAGGTTGCATGGATGATAAAAGTCCATCTATATGTGTATTATGATGATTGTATAAGGAGCTGTTATGTGATTCTGTGCTAATTAGACATTTATAGCATAGTTGTTTTGGGATTTAGTATCAATTGGATGTTTATACCTACCTCACCCATCGAGGCAGAATTTTTCATGGCATGTTGAGGCTACTAGTTATGAAATTTAACTGTAAAACCTTATTTCAGTATTCAAAGTAGTTCACTCTATTCTGAGGTTGTTGAAACTTGTTATGATCCCACAACTTTAATTTTCTCTTACAATTTGAGGAGTATCGTTAACTCTAATTTTATTGATACAAAGTTCATATTTGTTAGAGAAAAAGTTGCAGCACCCTCATTTCTATTGAGAACACGCATACAAATAACATGTTGGTGAATTCACTAGCTAAAGGCTAACATTTTGTGTGTTTTGAGAACATGCATCCAACAAGGTACTATCAGTAGCCTTAATTGTATTGAACTACTGGGAGTTTATCGCTATTCATATATGATAAACATATTATTGATTGATGCAGATTGTTTATGTTTTATCTAATACATGCATGATATGGATATCAATTATTTTTGTGATATTCACAAACACATATTTATGTGGTAAGTAATATATGATTAGAGACATTTGGTTTTAGTCTTAATATATATATTGTTGGTGGATCTATGTACAAAAATTGTAGCCATATTTTGTGAATCTCTAGTGCTTGATTATGTATGACACTTGTATTCTATCGATCCAGTATTATGCAAGATTAGTTTTTTGGTTACTCATATTCGTAAGAGGTTCTTGTAATTTGATATATTATGGTTAAGTAAGTATTTTATAAAATTATACTGTCCAAGTGGGAGAATGTTGGAACATATTATATATATGGACTAGTATAATCAATAGTAACTCAGTATGTTTTAATTAAAGCATATTAAGGACAACTATATTTGTATGTATAATTGATTTTGTATAGTATTACTAATTAGGCCATAATGGGATAAAACACATACTTAATATGTGTGAGACTTATATTTCACTCTTTTGGACACCTTGGCCAGCCTATTAGGTCAAAGGTGTGATCTGCTACAAAGTCCACAAGTCCATTCCTACTAGCGCATTCTTGACGAAAACTATTCAACAACCAATTTGTGGTGTAGAAGAGGATGGAGCTTCTTTAGGTGGTGATTTCACCTGAGACCTCAAGAGAAACTAAAAGAGTGTTGAACACCATAACTCCTATCATTCTTCATCAGTTTTTCAAAGCTTGTAGAAGCATAGAAGGAGGACAATGGCTGGTTAAGACCACAAACCACCATTAGAGGTGTTGTCCAATTTTGGGGTTAATATGCTTTATGTTTAAATGGATCCTTGTTGATTGTTTATGGTTTTTAATTCAACAACAAAACTATTCATAACTGATTCTTCACTTTCACCACATCTAAAACCTGCTTTACAACACCGAATACCCTTCCCAAATAGGTTAACCATGTCTGGAAAAATATTATAAAACATACGCTAAATAAAATTATTTACCTTTGATGGCACCTTAATCTTCCAAAGGGCTAACCACTATTTCCCATTTCCAAACTCATTTGAGGCACCCACAGTGCGTCGTTCTTCCATAACTAAACCATAGCCTGATCGAATTTTATATACTCCTTAAGTGTCAAAACACCACACTAATGATACATCTCACTGAACCATACTCAAAGGAATACTAAGAATGGTATCTCAGTTAATCGGCCAAAAAAATTTTTGATATCAAGTCATAATTCTAACGCCTAGGATTATCCAAAATGAGATCGACAACCGCCCAACTTCCAGAAATGCATAAGTTGGATGTAATAGGTCTAAACATAAAAGGTTGTGGAATTTAAGAATCGCTAAAAAATTTTATTCCCACATAATCACCAATTCTCCATCAGATTCTCAAAGACAATACATCCCTACTCTACAAATAGACTCTGCCAAATATGAGAGGGAGTGTACCTAATAATTACTTTTATGAAAGGAATATCCTAGTAACATTTGGCTTTTAAAACTCTCACCACAAGAGAGTATGGCTTAATGATCGACCTCTACCCTTGTTTGGCCAATAAAGCTTTATTAAAAACTTCTAAGTCTCAAAAGCCCATTCCCTCTTTCATTTTAGATAAATAAAGTTTCTCTCATTTCTTTCAGTGAAGCATCTTTTATATTGTCTCTCCCACCCACTAAAACTTAGCTACCATACATAGAAGGTTATGGCATAGAGAGGAAGGTAATCTAGAAACACCCATACATAAAAGGTTATGGCATAGACAAGAATAGCATTCATATCTTATTTGGAACTTTGCTAATTTTTTTTTTATTTTAAAAATGTGCTAATACGCAAATATCTTCCTTGGTCGAACTTTGGGTATATTTCCAAATTTCAACTATACCAAAGGAAAAAAACAAATTCACATGCAAACTAGTTGAGGAGGTGCGACCAAATTGGAAGAGAAAAAGTATATGTTTTTTTTTTCAAAAAAAAATATGAAATTTAACTAATGACCTCTACTTATTATAAATTAAAAGAAAGTACATACTATTACCTAATCTCAATCCCACTCCATTAGAGAATTCTAATTCCTTTGCAGTCTTAATTCCATTAGTCATATGAATTGAGATTATACCAAGAGAAAAAAGTATATGCATTTCAAAAAATTTTATAACATGGATTTTAAAATAGTTGGATTCTTGAAATATAACATATTATTTTTTGGTCTAGGCGGTTGCCTTCTGGCTAAATATGTGGATGTCTACAATAATCTTAAACTTCACTTTTGACCCTATATTTTGATACGGGTGAGATTTGATAAAACAAATAAAATATTTATTCAATATCAATGAAAAGGCATGATTTTTTTAAAATGCTTAAAGTCGTGGTTTTTTTATATGATATTATCCATTTTATAATTGGTTTGATTTATGAATCTAATTATTTAGTTCCTAAATTGAATATTAAGCAGTAAAAAGGAAGGGAAGAGAGAGAGAGTGTTCCGTAGCTACTTAGATCGTGTTTGGTTCATTGGAATAAGTCTTGAAATAGAAAAATCATTTCAATTAGGCTCATTTCAGCATTTAGTTTGAACTTGGGAAAAGGAATTCTAATTCCTTTGCAGTGTTAATTCTATCAGTTATGTGAATTGGAGTTACACAAATAAACCTCGAGAATTAACTTTCCATTCTTTATTGAATACCTTCTTGGGTTACTTTACCATTTTTATCCTACTCTCCATATTTGTTATTCAGACCTAATCACACACACTCTTTTACCCACACTCACCCTCACCCAGACCAAACTAGACCAGTCAACCTTACCTAATCCATTTTATATTTTTATATGCAATTTTTTTTTTTTGCCATAATATTAGAATACGTCATACGTATATAGTATAGTTTTCGTTCATTTTGATTTTAATAATATATTTAATTATATAAAATTAATAAATAATTAAAAATAAATTATAACTTTTTACTCATTATAAGGATATATTTTTAGATAAATGATATATTTAGATATAAATGTATAAAAATTGACTAAAAATGGAAAAAAAAATATATTGAATTTAAGAAGTTTAAGTATTTTAATCAATATACCATTGATTCCATTCTATTATAACGCGTAACTAAACAAAATAATTCTTATTGCAGTATTAATTCTTAATTTCAATCAAACAATAGAATAATATTTCTATATTTTTATTCTGAGTCCATTCTATTACAATTCTCGTTATTATTCTAATTTTATTATGCGAACCAAATATTATCTTAATGTTATGAATTAGAAAATAATAAAATCTGCCTAAGTAATTAACTGATCTAAATTCTTGGAGAGTAATTTCAATAACATATTTCTCGAGTTTTCATTAGAGCGTAGATAACAACTTGAAAAAGAAAAGAATACAGAAATAATTATATGTTCAGATTTGGTAAATTTTACATCAACAAAGAAAGGAATGGCGATTTGGGAAATTGGAATCGCAAGAGAAATCCCCAAATTGTAAGTTAAGTGATGTGATAGTTCTCTAAAACTCTTTTTTTTTTTTTTTTTCTTTTTAAGGATCAATGAAAAAGAAATTACCCATAAATAAAAGTAATGTTAATAAGTAATACCATCAAAATAGTCATATCACGTGGGATAATAACACCAATATTACAGAAATGACCAAGTCGTAACAACGTGCACGGATTCGGTTTTTTTTTTTAAAACATATGATATTTTACAATAATGTGAATGTAAAGAAACTTCATTTGATGCATAATTTGTATTAGTGGCGACAAGATGTTCGCTATTACTGTTTAATGAGATATTCTAATTAATTTAATTTTGTCGAATAAAGGAATAGAAATATAATTATTTCTTAAAGAAAAGGTAAAATTAATAAAAACTTCATCAAACCTTATAACAATTTTATAGTAATTAGATTAGATTAGAAACTCTTTTCAGGGCCAGAGGAAGTCTAGGACAAGGAGTTGGGGTTTTACGTCATCCAGTAGCTTTTTCAATTTGCTCCCTATTGAAAAAAAAAAAAAAAAACCATTCTTATAAACATGTGCGAATATTCTAAAGAAAGTGCTTTATCGTGATTACGAAATGTTAACGAGGCGTGTGAGGATTAACCAACTAATAACGATGATAATTACAATGATATCTGTTGATAATAGTAAAATTTTAAAAAATGATATAGTTTACTCAGTAGCAGTATATTTTAAGAAATACTAGCTGTAATTTTTTTTGTACTTTCTATGTGGATTTAATTCTAATTTTTTATATTATTAAAATGTTAAATTGGATAACAAAATCTGTGTTAAACAATAACATAAAAAAGTATAAAAGAGAGAGATACAAGTGTATAAGAGAAAGAGATACACATATGTAACACCCACTTTAATAGGTAAAAGTTAAATTGCTTTAATTAGTACTAAAATTAATTAGACTTATTCTAATTACTTTAGAAATATATTAACAAAATTCTGATGTCTAAATAGTATAAAAAGTCTACTCTCACTGTGACAAAAAAAATAGGAATTTACATTATAAAATCTAGTAAAACCTAAAAACTTCAAGAACCTATGGAATAAAATAGAGAAGGTAATGCAAAAATTCACTATCACTCAAAAGATCTCACATTTGACAGTCTATAAGTTCTGGGCTCAAAACAGTGAAATTCTAAAATTGGACATAAATGTTATTTTTATAGCATTAGAAAACACAATTAAAACTCTAAAATTATTAAAATAATGACATATATCAAGCCAAGATTTAAAGAAGCCATAAGGTGTAGTTAGTTGATACTTAGCACATAATATTACATCATCCATAACATCATCAAGACGCATGTCTTACTTTTACATTTTCTCAATTTTTGTTAGAAAAAATAATGGAAGGCTAAAATCACTTCACGTGTCTTTTGATCTAATGGCTAGAAATAATTATAGAAACCTATAAATAGGTGAAGGTACATAAGCCAAAATTATGCAATCCTTGGTAGAACTTTTAGAAAGAGAAAATAAGGTAGAGAGAGAAAGTGAGAAAAAAATTAAAGAAAAGGCTTAAATTAGGTATTTTTATAAACTCTATAATTTTATAATATTTTAAATTAAATAATTTTATTTTTAATCATATTCATTAATCATTAATGTCAACATGTTTGGATTATGCCTAATTAAAATTTCATGATTAATTTAATATGGTATTTGTATTTATACCTAATTAAAGTTTAATTAGATTTTATTAGTAGTAATTTTTAAAATATGATACTAATAGAATTATATTAAGAATAAAATTTAAGATTTAATCATAAGATTATAATGCTCAATTTTATTGAGAAAAAGATACTAGTAGAAACTTTGTCAAAAATTGAAAAAGTAGTGATTGTCAATGAAGAGATTCTATGAAACTTAAATTTAAAAAGTATATGAGTATTAGGTTGAAATACTGCCAAAATTGAAACTAAGAAAAAGGTTTTCCATAAAGAAATTTTGCCAAAATAAAAATAGAAATTGTACCCAACATTAGTAAGTAAATATTCTATTAGAAAATAATAAATTAGTATTTGGCTAAAGATTAAAAATTAATTCCGAAATTTTGTCATAACGAATGTTACATGACATACTGCTAATAGTAGATCATAAGGTTAGCTTAGATACTAGGTAAGTAAAGTGTTTACCTATAACACACTTCAAGTTTTCAGATTATAGTTTTAAATTCAAAAAGTTATTGTGTTTTCAAGAAGCTATAATATGTTTCTGCATTTAATTATGCTTTCAGTTTAAAGTTTCGTTTGCAGCATGCTTACTAGTTTTCAGAAAAAGATTGATGTGATTATGCTTATGGCTAGCCTAAGTCGAAGAACCACCTGTTTGTACACAAATAACACCCCGCTAGTTTAAGGTGCACAAATAGTACACTGTCAATTTAAGGTAGAAGTTTCTTAGAAGTTTCTTGTTAGTAATTTGACCTAACACTTAGGAAAAATCATACATACATGCAAATATGAAAAACACAATATCATATTATAAACGCAGCGAAAAAATTAGTAGATTTAGGTTTTAAAATTTTTAGGTGAAAATAGTTTTTATAACCATAGAACATGCATATATCATATACATGATCATGTATAACACAAATCAAATCTAGATACGTAAACCCTAGAGATAATATTAGGGTTTACCTCTTGTAGCACGCTCTTTCTTCATCTCTTTATTGATGGTGATCAAATCTCCAACCCTAGATCTTCTTGTCTATGCTCTAATTCTAAGTTGATGAGGCGAGTGGGCATGAAATTGAATCCCTTGTTGGAGAATAATCAAAAACACCTTCTTTATCCTTAGAATATCGGAATGTGAGATGAGACTTTGAGATTGTAGAAAACTTTTTTCTCTTCTCTTTCTCAGCCCATGGCCAAATTCTCTCTCTCTCTCTCTCTCTCTCTCTCTCTCTCCTTTTATATTTCACGTGTAGCACTATTAGGGTTACTATATAGTTTTTTTCTCTCATGTATCTTATATATACAAGGCCCAAAATTGCTAGTTCTAGTCCAACTAGGATTGCGCTTGTTCTCCAATTTCGGCTTTGGGTGTATTTTTATAAATATATCCAACTCATGTAACTTATTTATAAAAATACTAACTTTTGTGTAGAATCATTATTTTATACAGTTTTATGAAACTAATTTCACGAATACTACCAACCAATTAATGAGCTTTGTTGAGCTAAACAAGGGACATAAAAAATCCAAATAATCTAAGCTCTAATAATATGATAAATATATAATAACTTTTATTATGATATTTATATAAATATTATTAGTAAAGGGGACACTCCACTAAAGGTCCGATACTGCATTCTTAGATTAAATATCATGCGTTTCATACAGATTTAATCAATTAGTCTTGATTAAACGATCCATCTAGCATATTCTATACCATGTATAGGATCCTTATATGATGACGTAGTTGGATATGTGAAATTACCGTAATACCCGTCCAATACATATTTAACTTCAAATTACTATCTTTCTATCACAGAATAATGTTATCGATAATTTTGTTCTCAATAACTATTTAGACAAAATTATCAACTAATTTACAAAATGAATACTAAGATCTTAGATTTAAGTATTCCATGAATCTTAAAAGACCTTAAAGTGATTTTAATGTATAGTATCCTTAACTATTTGGTATTCTCGTCAATTCATAAGTCATAACCTTCAATATGCCAAACTTTGCCTCTAATTTCATAGAGACTAATCTTTTAACAAATCAAAAGGCTACAACCCATGAAAGTAAGTCAAGTCAAATATCAAGGATTAAGATCTACATGCTAAGAGCTAGTTTGTGATAATATAAGACTTGAGTTACGGTACTCCAATTCTTAATATTACCTGGTTCAATTCAATACACGTAATTTATTTATATTGTACTAGTGTTTCTATCATAAGTCAGACACTTCAATGATTTAAGACATATCATTCCTATTGAGATAGACAAGTACTATAATCTTTAATAAATAAAGTATTCTATCTTTATTTACAGATTGTGAACTAATTAATTTAGACTTAGAAAAAGAAACAAGTCTCTCTATAATTAACACTTAATTATGTTTTAATCTAGCAAATATCATAATTATATGTAATAAACAGTTGTTTATACTAAAAGAGTAAAATTAGATATCCGCTTTTTTTAGGAAAAATATCCCAACATTTCCTAGTAGACCTTAGGAAATGTGCCCATCAAATTTAAGACCGAAACTTTCTACCAGAGTAAAGTTAAGAATAAGAATAAGAATATAGGCATAATCAATACACTACAAAGTTCTCGATATTTTCTTGTAAACATTATATTTCAGTTAGTAGTTTTTAGAAAAGAATATTTTATTCATGTAAATATAAACTTTACTTATTGAGATTTCTTATTAAATTATAAATGTGCTATAAATAATTAAAAAGACAACTAAAACATGACAATGAATAAGATGACAATAATAGTTGTAGTTGTTGTCAAGAAGGGATGGAAGAACAACTTTGTTATATTAAAAATGTTTGATCCTGGCATTATATGCTTTTATATTATGAGACTTAAAATATGATAAATAAAAGTAATCTTTTTACTTTATTTTTTTTTAATCAAGTTTAAAATTTATCAATATTTTTCAAAGGTAAGTAGTAACATCTAACTATGTTGCCAGTAAAAGTCTTTTGATTAAAATAAAGTTTCTACTATAAGATTGGTAATTTAGAGGGATATTATAACATATATTTTCATAATTGACATAACATCATATAGAATAATATACTAAATAGTTTTTTGGGGGAAAAAAATATACATAATAGTTTTTAAACTCTAAAAATTAAACACATAAGCACTTATAAGTTTTCAAAGTCATTATTTTTTAAAAGTTATATGGATGCATGTGATGTAAAATTAAGTAAATATTTTTATAATAGTTTATCAATATGAATATATATACTGAGGTATATAAGGTGAATTATACTATTACTATCCTCTGGTTTATCCAAATCATTTTCTCTACTTGAACAGTTTTTTTTCACTTTTTATTCAAATTGAATGACATAGATGTACGCAATCATGGGTTATCGTCATCCTTATACAGGACAAGACCTTAATATTTAATTAGTCTTTGATGGCTTTTAGCCAAATAATAATATTCTTTTATGGTTAAAAATTAAAATCTCATTATTATGAGGAAAAAAATGGATTAAATTGGTATTTGATATATATATATAAGTAATATTATGCATCAATATGTTTGTCTACGGTCTATTAGAGATGTTAACTTGGCCGTGTCGGGCTATACCAGGCACATTTAGCTACGGCACATTTGTGCCTCATGCTGTGCCAGCCCAGGCATGATTAGTAATCATGTCGTGTCAGCCCAGGCATAATTAGTAATTATGTCGTGTTGTGTTCGACCCATTACGTGCTTGTGCTTGTGCCATGCCTATGCTCGATTTCATACTGTTAATGTGTTATTATCGTGCTTATCTATTTTCATATCTAATCTATTTTCTGTGCCTAATCGTACTTGTTTCTAATATTGTGCAATTTCTGTGTGCCTAATTATGCTCGTTTCCAATATTATGCTATATTCATACTAGTTGCAACCGTTTTAAGTACTATGACATTTTTATGCCTAATCGTGCTTGTTTTTTTTTGTTATCATATTATTCTTATGAATATTGCCTATTGTTTATATTATATGTGATTTTAAACCTAATTATTTTTATTTCCAAACTCTTATTTTTTATGTTCCATAATCGTTCTCCTTATTTGTTTTTTTTTTTTCCAAATTTAGTTGTTTTAATATTATTAGATATTTTTCTTTTTAAGTAATTATGAATTTTTAATTATTATGTAATATGAAGAAATTAAAATTAAGATAACTTTTATATAAAAACCAATCTAAATTGAAATGTTTGAATGTACGTGAGTAATGATAATTAATTTAAATTTCTATAGTTAAAGCATATTTCAACTAAATTGGCGCCTACTCAAATTATATCAAAATATATAACTCAAAAGTTATGATTGACAAGTATTGTATCGAAACTGTATTTTTCCTTCTTAACATTTTATGGATTTTCTTATTGGATGTAAGTTTTGCTTTAATTCTTAATATCCTTAAACTCTTTGACTCAAACTTATTAACTTTTGAAACTTTTTTGCTATAAAAAAATTAGAAATTGACGTAATATTTATAATATATATTATTTTTACTTAGAAAATATTTTAATTTTATTTTTTTCTATTTATTAAATGTATTGTATTAAAATTATGCCCAGAAAAATTAAAATAAATTTAAAATAAGTATATTTTTTGTAAATTAATTATTTTTCTTAAACTTGCATGTCGTGCTTGTTATTCATGCATGTCATACCACGTGTCGTGCATGTGTTATGCCAGTCCGAGCACGTTTACTTATTGTTTGTATCATGTCGTGTCGTGCAAAGTACGATTACTAATCATGTCGTGTTAGTTTATAATCGTGTCATGCCCGTACCAACCCATTTTGATACCACTGCGATATACTACTTTTGGGTGATTATTGAGTCCCCGTACAAATCTCACATAATATGAAATTACAATTAGCCACTAACTAATATCGTAATTAGCCACTAAGAGATAAATGCATATGTGTGGCACTTTATAATATCTTGTAGCATTATATCTGGTTCCATTGAGAAAAATGATTAAAAGAAAAGAAACTCCTCCGGCTGGTGCATGCTCCTTGGATGCACGCGTGGAGTCCACACTTCCTTTTACACGTGACTTTGCTAAATTTATAAGCTAAAATAATGCTATAAGACATTAGTAGTGTCCAGCACTACAATAATATATCTGATTATCATTGGATAATTTAATTAATAAATCAAATCTTACTTGAATCTCAATTGAATTATAATAATGATTAGTTAATGACAAACTGAAACATTATTATGGTACTGAGCACTACTGGTACCCTATAACATTATTCTATATGCCATTTTATTTTTTCTTTTCTTGTTTTAAATTTCATAATTTATTATTTGCTAGGAAAATTACCAAATAATAATATTATTATTATCAACAGTTGTTTCTTTCACTCAAATTTCATAGAAAACCCATTTTTTTAACATAAATTTAATATATTTAGTATCCTTATTAAAACAAACGAAAAACATCTTTCAAACAAAAAAAAAACAAACGAAAGAGAAATACAGAGAAGTATGGTAAGTAAGATTCTTATTTTTTTTTTTTTTGAAGAGAAGATTCTAATTATTTGGTAAATAAAGTTCTGTAAAAAGATCAGTAACTCTGATATTATCGATCTGTATAAATATAAATTTAATTTATATATATTTATATTACACCAATTTCGAATAATTATAAGCCATAGAAAAGGTCTAAATCCTAGATATAGAGTGAAGATACTATGAATGAAGGTAGAGAAGCCGTGGAAAAACGCTGGACCACCAATTTCACTTCAAAACACTACAAAAACACCCAAAAAAAAGGAATAAAAATATGAAAATTAAAAAAAAAACTGAAATATAAATCAGAGATATCTAAACAAAAAATTAACATCATCAATAATTCCTTTATTAAATATGGATGTCATTTGAAACGTATATATGCGTTTTGGACTTTTCACAATTCTTTAGTGAAGTATGTCCCCACGGGCCACAACTAATAAATATTCAGCTCACCCCAAAAACAAAAAAACAATAAGACAAAAAGACGAACAAACATTTCATGCAAAACAGGACAGACCAAACCAGTTTCAATATGCAAAGTAAAACAACAACCAACAAAATTCAATGACTTTTAATCAAAATATTATGAACTAAACAAATATGAAAGAATTTGATAAAAATCTGGCAGTAAACAACTATGACAGAATTTGATGAAAATCTGGCAGTTAATAATATTCGATATAATAAGAAGCTATTCCATGTTTATTGATGCAGTGAGATAAAGAACTTACTTGTATAAATAAGCTGCAATTCCCATCACTATAATTAACAGAGTGATGTCAATGCAGAAATTTCGGCTGGACCTCAGCTGAAAGAAAGAGATAATAAGAAATCAGCAAAGAAAATCAAATGAAAAAAAAAGAAGGAAAGGTGAGAAGAATTTCTCAATCGAAACATGTCAGTAAATCTGAACTCGTATACCCGAATTACGGTCTCCTTGAGTCTAACATTGGTATTTTTAAGGTCGGAATTCGCCCTGTCAACCTAAAACAAAGCGAAACAGTCACAATGAATAGATTTAAACAATGGAATATGAAGCAAGAAAAAAGGAAGTAAAGAAATTTTTTCACCAAAGAAAAATAGGCATGAGAATACCTTATCATCTATCTCATCCATCAAGGGCACTTGCCTGTCCAGTTCCTATAAAATAAAATATGTCTAATTAATAATGTCAACTGACAAAACTATGGTTCTGTTCCAGTATTTTCACATCAGATATGAATCAAAAGGCTACAAGACAAACCTCATTCATGTCATGGGCCATGTCTTTTAATGTGTGCAATCCTTCTGTTATGACATCTAAATTTTCATCCTGTCAAATTCATCTCACGAGTAAGGACTCTTTTGCACCCAAAAAAAAAAAAAAAAAAAATTGTTCTCACTGGGATAAATCACCACATGACAAGGTTAAATTTATCAAAACAGAAAGAAAAGCGGAGGGGAGGGGGAAGGACCTACCTGAAGGACCATTAGTCGTCTGCTGTATCATGTATAAATATGTAACACTATAATCTTTTCACACTGGACATATATGAGTAAAGGACGAGATACACAAAATCATTCACCCAGACCAAAATGCTTCCCACAAGAGCTATTCCCTTAACAGTGAGTTTTTACTATTAGAATTTACAGTTGTCGATTAAAGACATCCAACTACCAAGAACATCATGCAGTACTCTATACTTTTCAGAAGGGAAAATTGGTGGAAAAAATCAATGCAAGACGGAATCTCAGCAGGCAGGGTACTTTACTACCAATACTTTACTTTTCATCCGTCATGTCAATACTTTACTACCAACAGTTTGAGAAAGGAGTGCCAGACTGGAAGCGCAAATGTCCCCAAGCTTTTGACAAAAGTGAAACTTTCTTTTTTCTTTTGAAAACATATGTAACATCAAAACTTGCCTGTTTAATTCTCCTCATTTCGTACTCCTGCCTAAACTGATCCGACTCCTTTGTTTGTTGAAAGTACTCACTGCCAAATCTCCCATCTGGGGTAAGTTTATGCACAAATTCTAGGAGTTAAGAACAACTACAGGTTACTAAGGCACCCCTACTACTACTAATATTGGTCATAAACAACGAAAAAACGGACCGAGTATGCACATACCTCAATAGAAAAGATAAATACGAAAATTTGATGGTTTATAAACATTCCCTACCACTGAATTTCCCTTTGTTATATCTATGGAGACTTTGGTCTATAAGCTTAGAAAAGGATTACCTGAAGTTGAATCAAATTTGATTCCTGTATAAGAAGAGGTTGAAGCTGTCCAACCTCCAGCTGGTTGAGCTGGTTGAGCCCCATTTGAAGTTCCATCTGGTATTGCTTCAATCCTCTCTTTAAGTGTCAATACCAAATCATTTCGAGCCTCAATCTCTTCTTCTGAGACCCCCTTGACCTGCACAAGATTGTAATCCAATGATTCAGAATTTGGAAACTAATAATTCAATTTGGTGTTAGAATATAAAAGTTATCCAAATACCCAATAATGGCCACAACAGATGTAAGATTCATTGTTTTTATGTCGGGTTATGCGGAGCCTAATCAAATAGTACATTCGTCCCCGAACCGGGTCTTTTTCTTTTTCGTTTTTTTTTTTTCTACGGAAACTAACCTTTTTAAAAGCAAACCTTTGCAATTTGGGGAGTTCCTCAACCAAACGAGCCTTGGTTCGTCTAATCTCAGCATTCATAGCAACAGCAGTAGCCCTGTTCTTCTCAGTAGCCGCAGCCTCTGATTTCTTAAAAATTATGAGAAAACAAAAATCAAACAAAATTCAGAAGAAGCCATAAAATATGGGGGGAAAAAATAATTAACAGTCGAAATTTTACTTCTCAAGTTTTTGAAGCGTGGAAAGCCAAAACCTTGGCTTATATGAGTCATAAAAATTGCTAATTAAAACCATTTCAAATAGAACAACATAGAATCCCCCCAATACCCATTACACAAAACATAATAATCCACAAACCCAACTGATTTTCTGACTCAAAATTCTCAGGAAACAAACAGTTGTCATTACAGAAAAATAAAATAAAACACCTGGAGGGCAGAATCGAGTTCTGCCTCAACGACGCCGTATAGACGAGCAAAGGCGTCGTCGCCATGAAGGTTATCGGCTGCCTCCTTGTGCTTGTCCACGTCATACTTGTCGTACTTCCTGCAAATCGCGTCGACCCTCGTCACCAAATCCCTCAAACTCATCTTCACACTCTCTCTTTCTCTTAAAAAAAAAAATGGTGGGTTTTTTTTCTGATTTTTGCGTCTAAACACTATCACAGAGACTCGAGAGTCAAAACCCAGAAGAGAGGTGCTCTCTTTCGATGGCTCCGCATGTATGTCAAAAGGGGTTGGGACGACCGTCCGGTTCGTGGAAAAGAGCATAAAACGATTATAATAAGTCTTTCGAGACGGTGACCCTCTTAGCGGAGATTTTTATGTACGTGCTTGTTTATGGTTTGGCCTCGTATGTAAAATATTTGTGTATATCTATGTGCGGGTATAGTCTAGTAACGTTCATTAATGGTTTGCCATGCACAAACCAACACGTCCTTAGAGAGAAGCTGGTATCGACATTCTCCAGATGACAAGAACAAATTTATTATACAATATATATGGACCCTGTATAGAAATAGTTTTAACTGGAGAAGATCGAGCTGTTTACTACCTGTTTGTCGCTTTCTTTGGAAACTAGACACTGGACATATATTTCTGTCGGGTAGCGTTTGGGAGTAATACCATTAAGAATGTTTTTATGCTGTTGGAAGTTAGAAAAGTCTATAATGATTTTGTTTAAAGATTTTAGAGAACATTTTGTGAACCTAAGATTACTCTCTTTTAATATGTATCAACTTAGTTTTTTTTTCTTTTTTATATAAAAAATAAAAGTGAGCTTAAAAAATCACTTTCACTTATTACAAAAAATAATAATAATAATAATAACTCACGTATTAGAGTCGAATTATACCGACTAATACTCAATCCACGTCTCACCTACCCACTTAGTCTCGATGGCCTATGTATCATCTTAAAGTTAATTGGGTTGGAAGATGTGTAGACCCATATGTACATCTTTCATTGTGTAATACCAAAGGTATTTACTAGTTTTGATTAATTAATTATATATGTGTATATATTTATATTATAATTTGGTATTGATCTGAAACGCTCAATAAGAGTCTTTCTACCAAATAAGGTAATGAGCTTAAATTCAAGAGGTTTGTGGGTTTTTTTTTTCCTTCTATCTTTATGGTCTTTACACCTCATCACGTATCACAAATGGCCACTTATTTCGTCCAATAAATCATCACTAGACCAAATGATGAGCAAAATTATAATTTCCCAAACATTTGTATCACAAAATACTAATAGTCTCTGTACTTTACTTGTACCGCAAACAGTCGTTTAAGTCCTCAAACCTATCGTTAGTAAGCTAGATATTACTGTCCCTAAAGTGTTAACTAAAATAATAGGGAAAAAGAAATAGAAATTAGTTGAAATTTTAATGAAATATAAAACTAAAGTTCCCCAGAATAAAATGGCCGCAAATCACAAATTCATATTAAATCATTACTATTAATTGTGTTTCGCAGAATTAATAGACTTTAGTAGTACAATGATCATTAGGTAGTAGTATGTATTTTTCTTTAATTTATAATAAATAGAGATTATTAGTTAAATCTCACTTTAAAAAAATAAAAATGGTACAATGGTCGAGCCTTAAATAATTATGCTTGGCAAAATTAAATTGTCCGGAAGTGAAAACTTTATCCTGGTACTAAATTGGGGAATAGTATAAATGATTGAAAAAAAATAAAATAAATGAATAGAACCTTAGCCTTTCATTCTCTCTCGGAAAAAAACTTCGTCTTTTTCTACGCTTTATTTTCTTTTGATTTCTGTCATGAAGAAGATATGGCAAAAATGAGAGTATCTTATTCTACGCTTTATTTTCTTTTGATTTCTGTCATGATGAGGATATGGCAAAAATGAGAGTATCGAGAGCATAGAATGGAATGCAAATCCTATTCAAGTTCCCATTGATCCAATTATAAGAATACGTGCTAAGAAATTCCAAAATGTATTAAGTAAGCTAATTCAAGGAATTTGAGCTCAAGCATACATATGGAAGCTCATCGATAATGATGAACAAGAATTTTAACCCTTAATAAGCATGATTCAAGTTCAAGAAATCTGATTTGTAAAGGAAATCTGATTTGTAAAGACTTGAATGGCAAGTCATATCTTATTTTTCTATTTTGGGTATTTAGGTGCAATTGGTAGTTTCACAAAATGGTTTTTTTGCTTGTTTCTTTTTTTTATTAGTGTGTAATATGCTGAATATTAAGGGATTAAAGTTAGAATTGACTCCCTTTAATTGGAGCTGAATTTCTCTTAGCTATTAGGTGGTTATTTCTAACTTTCTCTTGATGGTTTGGGTAAGTTACTTTTAGACATGTTCTAGGATTTTTTAGGCCTGAAATTTTCGTGACCTTAGTCCTAAATTTTACTCTTTTCGTTCAACAAAAATTAGACATTTTTCATTTTAATTGAGAGCAATTTCTTTTTGGTTCTTTTAGAACTATTTCAAACTTATGAAATTTCTCTGAGGCATTCATATATTGACTTATCAATCGAGTTTTCTATCCTTGATTGTAGCATCCTCCTTTATACCAAAGTTCATATCTCTTTATAGGTGTTAGATCGAGGTATTCCAATAACCAAATCTGAAAGTAAAACGATTCTAGGTATCATTCTTATTTCGGCTTTCATCATAATTTAGCGGGGTTTGTATCATATCATTTCTGATAGGATTTTCTCATTTTTTTCAATTCCTAGTTTTTATCCAATAATCATTTGTTAATGTTAATTTCTTTATTACTATATACTTATTGTCATATGGTTTTAGTCCTATCACTCTTAAATTTGTGTAGGTTTTATTTTGTTTTATTTTTATATATATCTTATCCTTCTACGATTCAGGTATGAAAGATTTTTAGTACAAATGTTACATTATTTACATAAGAATTGATGGTTTAATTCGATACGCTGAAGGAAGGACCCTTGGTTGGAACTAACTGCATATTTGTTGTATATTCATTGTGAGTGTAGTAAAACTCAATTTTAGATTTAATATTAGTGATCCGAACTCTCAAGTAGAGATGGTGTATGACTTGTCACTTATTCCTTATTTCGGAAATCAAGCAGCTTATTCATGTGCCACTCATAATTTATTTTGTATTATTTTCTTTATTTTGTAATAGAAAATTTTCTAATTATTTCTATTGTAGCAAACAATTTGTTATAATAAAGAATTTCCTTTCTTTCAAAAAAAAAAAAGGAATAATACTATTTATTTTGGAAAAAAATGATATTTTTTCTTTTTTTTTTTGGTTGAATTAAAAGTCTTGTATAAGTTGTATTAGAATATAGGTCATTCGAGACTAGCTAACTTGCCATATATATATATATATAGGTTGAAAATCTAATAGGTATTTTTTTTTAACCTATGGGTAGGTATTTTTTTTTTAGCCATTAGACCACTATTGAATGATGATCCAAAATAGTGATCCAATAGTTATAATGAAGTGCATGAAAAGACATGCATCATTAATGCTCTTTCTCTCTCTTATTTTTTGCAATAAAAAAATGTACATACTAAATTTTTATTAGCCAAATTGATACATATGCATAGGTTAAAAAAAAAAATACCTACTGAATTGGTGCCCATATTCCATAATCAGTTTTGATTGATGAGTGAATGAAAGGATAGGAGAGAAAATGAGAAAAATAGAAAGGGTTGTTTGGTAGGAAGATAAAGTGAGAGGAAGAAAAAATAGGATGAAACAAAATAAGATAGGGCTCACAAATATTTTTCTTTTAAATTGGAGGAGAGAAAAGAAGAAGAAAAAAATAAAATTATATTTGCATCCTCAAATGACGTAAAGACGATCCTGATCTAAACTAACGCCGTTAAACATCTTAAAATATGTATTTTCAGTCAAATTACATTTATCATTCCTAAAATAGACTTTACCTTGTGTACTAATTAATTAATTTTATTCAGTTCTCAATTTTAGTACCGACATAATGGCACCTCATTTTAATAAAAAATGAATATAATTCTATAATAAGGATATACTGTTCTTTCGATCCCATCAATTTGGACTAATCTTTTAATCGTTGAATTAAAAATCAGTGCATATTTATAATATATACATTCTCCTCAAATAGAAACCCATTTTTTATATTGGAGAGGGGAAAAAAGAAAAAGAAAAAGAAACTTCTCTGGGATCCCCGTGCTTCATTCTTTATCTAAACATGGAAGAAACGACAACATGTCATTACTCTGACAAAATTGTCAAGACAGCGTACATGAGGGAATTGACCAAGTATCAATGAAAATGCAAAAATATTTTAAGGAAAAATTTAGAAGGAAACAAAGGATGAAGATGAGGATTGCAATGCATTGTTAGTTTTCTTTCTTTCTGTGACTTGATTGCAACCCAAATGAAGATACGAGAAATTAAAAAGGTATTTGTGTTAAAAAAAAATAATATCAATCTAAGAGAAAACAATGCAAATTCTTGGTTTACAAATAGCTTCTTCACGAATCAAACTCATATGAATTTTCGACTTTTCAACCTATTCACCCACTAAAGTTCTATTATGATGGGTGTGATTATTTAAAATGAATTATTAAGATTATAATTGGAACGTTAAATTATTTTATATTTTATTATTTTCTCTTAAGAATAAATATATATAATTTTTTTTAAGAAAAATGAGATGTTTTATACCATTTTGAGGTGCGAATATAGCTTTTTAGAAAAATAAATTAGCTAATAAAAATAGTAAAGTTACCCAATTATCTTTGTATACTCACTTTTAACAAGAGTAAAGTAATTTTTTTAAAATAAATTTATTTTATTTTCTTTATTTATATCAAAAAGTATTAAAAAAAATATTTTTTTTATTCTACATATTTTCTTTCCAACCTAATTTTTTTTTTTCCAGGCTAGGATGCATTTTGATTTTCCAGTCCTGCGTTGTGAATTAATGAAAGTTAAAAATAACAATGGCCCCTGAAATCTGTATTTTGTTCAAGTTTAGCCCCTCAACTTCTAGAAACATGTCAATTAAGCCCAAATTCTTTGCCGGATCAGTAATGTTTTTAGCACGTGCATGTGCGTTGCTGCTGTCATATGATAAATTGGGTAAATCCATTCCCGGGAACCCAAAATAAGAAATGGAAGTTTCCAATTTCCATCCTATTTGTCTCAAAGAATCTGACATTATTTAAAGATAGATAATTAATTAATGCATAATGATTTCTCATTTATTTTTTAATCTCGATTTTAGATTCGAATAACGCATATTATCTTAGAAATTAGATAATAATATATATTTTCTTTAAATTTGTAATAAATGAAATCATTAGTTAAATCTTATTTTTGAAAAAATAAAAATTTCTCATTTACTTACATAGCTCAATCTTCATAAATCATAAAAACCACGATTTTTTATTTTTTAAGAAAACAATATACAATTGAAAAGGAATATTGCTCAATCATGATAACCTACCATTTTTCTTGTAAAATTAAAAAAAATACTCATCTAGTTTGTAAACAATATAGAGATTTTTTATATTTGAAAAAAATTACTATTAGCATCACATGGTGCCACAAAGAATTTAAACTTTGTCCTTATTATAGTTCCAAACTCAATTTGTTCTTTATAAAACAAAACGAAAATCTTATTCTTTAATTTGTGGAAAATAAATAATACTGAATTAACCATATTATCATCAATAATTAATGAAGGTTTTGTAATAAGATATGTGCAACATGAGATTCTTTCATTTTGAAGATTATTATATCTTTGGTGAACTGTGAACGTGATGTCATCGTCGTTTGATCTAAATGCTAAAAATTTATTATTAATGATTATTTCTTACCCAAAAAAAAAAGAAAATTAAAAATACATACGATCACGTGTAAATTGACTTGCATTCTCAAGACGAAATTTATTATTATGAGTCTCTGCATACTAATCATGGTGAATGAAATCATGAGCAAGTCACAATTGATAAAATAAATTTGTTAATGACAATTTACACAATTTGACATGTTTCTCATGATCAAATTGAGAAAAATTATCTTCTTAAAACTATATTAGAAGTGATAAATTTGTCGTAATGGCATGATGGCATTTTTTTAAATTTACAAATCCATAAATTGTAATTTTGTGGGGTTTTCTAACTTTGTTCTTGTTTTTTTTTTTTCGGTTGGGAATTTAATCCTCATGCATGAAAACAAAACCAACAATTTAAAATATTAGAACAATTTTTGGGGGCAAAAAAAAGGGCGCGTAAGTTAACGCTCCTTTACAGCACGTGGATTTTTCGTACTTGGAACCGTCGGCTCTCCTGCTAGGAGCCGAAATTAACGAACACAAGTCAAGCTTTGCAATTGTTTAAGACTTTTAAGTTTTCACCTTTTTTATTTTTTTTTTAATTTCCCAAAAGAATAAAAATAAAGAAAAAATAATAATAAAAGCTCCTAGATTTTCACAAACACCAACATAGCTACTAATCTATAATTTAAAATTATGATTACCCATTTCATCTTCTCTTCTCTTCTCCGTATGTAAGGGGAAAAAAAAAAACAAAGACAAAAATGGCTTCCAATTCAGTTGTGTGTTCCCCTCACTATCTGATTTTGAGTGTTATAGTGCTCTACTTTGGTCTCTATGGCCATTGTTTATCTTACGATGAACAGGTTATGTTCAACACCTTTACCATTTCCAGCTTCAGCTACCCTCAAACTACGCTCCGGTCATTTGAGTTGCGTTATATCAGAGGTTAGAAAGCTATTTTTTGATGACCCTTTTGAGGATTTGATTGAATTGAATTGATTTTTCTTTGATTTATTAAGGGTACAAGGGTGTAATGGTTGATGGGTAGTCAAAACTTTTCCATTTTATCGCTTTTTAAAGAATCCTGAAGAATTTTACAAGTAGAAATTGGTTGTGGTTTTGTTAGTCCCTAATATCTCTTACTATTATATTTGTGCAAGCTAAAGTTGTTTTAGGAATTTTAGTGATGATGGGGTGTTAGCGTTTTATGGCTTGTGGTCAAATTGATTAACTTTAGTGCACTCCCCTTACTGGATGTTAGTTTGAGTTTTGATTACTCTAATCGTGATTTTATAGTCTTGTACATATCTTTATTATGTGTTTATCTGTGTATTACATTTACTATTTTTTCGTAGGCATGCAGCACTGTAGCATTTGGTATTATTGTACTAATGTTTTCAATGATAAGCTTGGAAATGTGATATACAAATTGCAGGCTAACGTAAAATGATATCTCTGTTATGGATTGGTGCACTTTTTCGTTTGTATTTGGATTGGCTTTCTTCTAAATAAGAAGTTAGTGGATTTGATTTTAAGAGAGTATAAAATGCTAGTCTTTCATTTTATATAGCAAGTCAATTGTCAACTTAAACTGGCGAAGAAGAGATCACATTGTCAAATGTCTTGATTAATTGGAATTTATTCACCAAGATACAATAGTATATTCTATGGTTTATTATGCATTCTGTTAATTAATGGTATTGGTTTTTCCGTTTGTCCTAGTTGAATTGCCACCATGGTTCTCTTCAATGTCATTGGTGATGCACTCGGATGTAGACCTTGTAAGTATGCTTTCCAGGTTTGAAAAAATTACATGAACTGTCAAGAATATCCTCCATTTGTCTGTAGTTGTTTCTTGGATGCAACTTTATTTTGTTGACTTTGAGTTTTTCCAGTTACTTTATTTTGATACCCTTTTAAACTTTTTCACAAGTTTTTTGTCTTCAAAGAGAAACTACAAAACTTGCCGCTTGAAGGGAAAAAAACCTAGAATCCATCGTCTGGAAAATTAAATTCATTAGGACTCCTTTTTATCATATGCCTGCTTAGTTTTTCAATGGTTTCAGGGGATTGTAAACTTAGCAAAGGTTCCGAAAAGTAGGCTTCCGATAATTTGCTTCAGATATGGCAGCCTTCCACTTGCCGATGGCGATGGTTCTCTAAATGATTCAGGCCATTCAGGTAAATGTGACTTTAGATTTTATATTACTTGCACTGAATATATTATTCATCAACCTGGTTTTTGTAATTGCGCTTCTTGTTGGGTATACAAGTGATATCATACTCGTAATCAATATGCATACGTAGCGCACAGTAGGAATCCAACCTGATGAGTGATAATTACCTGCACCAACATGACTCCATAATGTTTCTTCTTACTGAGTACTCAATGATGACACTGTTTCTCAACTATTAACAATCATGTTTAATGGTTTGTGTCTTTGGTAAATAAAGTTGTATGCCTGAGGTCTTTAGTTCATTTCTTTTTGCGATTCTGATTATAGTTACAGTATTGATATAAATTTTATCCTTTTGCAGTTTTAGTTCCTCTCTTCAATACCTCAATTGAAGGAATACAAGCTCTTCAAAATGGGGAGCAGTGCTACCCAGTGCGGGAAAATTTCACAGTAAATTTGACAAATGAGCAGGTCACTCTCGGATCTTTCAATTATGACAGTACCTTTTGTTTAAAGACTATATCTTTACATATCTAGTTCTATGTGGTAAATTAAGCTAATAACCTATTTCTAGTTCTATGTGGTAAATTAAGCTAATAACCTATGCAAAGCTATCAGAGCTTTTATCTTCTAATTTTTCCTTTTGCTCTTTATTATCGCTTTTTGGTTAACAAGGCATTAAATCACAAATTTCTTGTTCAGATATCTCCTGGGGTTTGGTATTTTGGTCTTTTTAATGGCATTGGACCTACGAGGACACAGTCGAAGATGGTAATAGTTCGATCAACTTAAATCCTATGTTTCTTTCAGTTGTTATTGTAAATTGGAATGTAATTATGCTGATTGATTATATTTTCTTGAATGCTGTGGCCATTTACGTATTTTAACTAGAATCTTGCCCTTACATTGCAGATTACCCGTGGCCCATCATATTCTTTCAGTGCCAACATTAGTGTGGAAGGATGTACAACCACGACAATGTGGGGCCAATACTGCAACCAGACAATTGATTCGCTTTCATGTGCACCAACCAGCAACTACAGTCTCACAGAAAATTCTTCAGAAGCTGTGTCATATAACCAAACAATAGAGATTGTTGCCTGCAAAAATAATTTTGAAACTTCTTGTCTTGGGGATGTTGAATCGAAAGTCTACACCTTGGATGTAATGGGAGTGGCTGAAGAGTTACACATTACCGCAAGGAATGTCAGTTTTAATGTGGCTCCTCCAAATAACACTGGCAATTTTAGTGAAATAAATTTAATGTGTATTGTTCGACATGGTGCTATGCCATCACCAACCCTGCATGATTATTCCGGTGACATTAATAAAGCTCCTTTGGTAATTCGTTCCCCAAAGATTGGTCGATGGTATATATCTTTCTTACCTTTCAATCTCTCGAAAGAACTTGGTGGAATTCAGGGAACTAATATTCAGGTTTGCTACTCCATGGAATCAAACGTAGTTCAGTGTCCACTGGGGAAGGCTGGACCAAATTGTACGTGGGAAAAATACATCCTTCAGGTGAGAATGCTAGAAAGTTTCTTCTATTGTTAAGCTGTTCCATTCACTTTTCAATATGAAGTTGGTATTTCAATGACAGGTTTTATAATTTGGAGTATGTAACCAGAAATCATAATGGAATTGAAAATTATTTGGGTTTGATGGGTTTTACCTGACATTGATGATGATAGCTAATATTGAATAGAAACAAAGATGGAGTTCAGGGTGAGAAGATGATAATACTATCTACGTTTACTTAATAATGGTTAGTGATATATAGGAAGCACAAAGTGCATTAGTTAAAAGGGAAGTCTGTGATTGACAGGTTAGTTTATTAAGCATATGGAGGGCATGTGTATTTGTAAAAGTTCTCATTTGGCCCTTACTTTTCTTTCTTCCCTTTTTTCTTCTGCTTAAGCAGTCCTACTTTCCAATTTTAGTTATACAGGAATAAATGTTGAAAATGATTGAATTGTGAAAAAGAAAAACTGGAGAAAACTTAAGATCCTAACTGGATCAAAATTTTGGCATGATGTTGTGCTTGGAAGTATCATTTTGAATGTTGCATATTTAATGAAGAGATGAACTATAGATTCCCTTTTTATTAGTCTTTTTTTTTAAATTAACAGCATGTCTACGATAAGCTTTTTTTTTTTTCTGTAGTGTTTTATCTTCATCTTGATGCTTCAAGAAACTTATTTGCAGGAGTATTTATTGACAAGCTGAGAATGGTTATCTGCAGACAGTTCTCAGGAGAAGTTCGGCCCCATTTGAATCCTACTATTTGCCAGTCAGTGGAAAAGTGATCTCAGATTCGGCTAATTTTCCTCTTGGACCCATTCTTACCAACTCCTCATATAGTGGAGAACCAGACGAGTCTTGGACTTATTTTATTTTGGACATTCCTCGAGGTGCAGCTGGAGGAAACCTGCACATTCGACTGACATCAGATACAAAGTTTACTTCAGAAATATATGCTAGATTTGGTGGATTGCCGTCACTTGATAGCTGGGATTACTATTATGCAAACAAGACAAGAAACAGTGATGGGTCCATGTTTTTCAAGTTATATAATTCAAGCGAAGGAAAGGTTGATTTTTACATTCTATCGATTAGGGAAGGAACTTGGAGTTTTGGATTTAGGCGTAGGAATGACAGCAATATTGCTTCCAGAGATCAGACTACTATGTCTATTGCCCTTGAAAGATGCCCAAAAAGATGCTCCTCTCATGGAGAATGCAAGTTTTCCCTGGATGCTAGTGGATTAGCATTATACAGGTTTTTATTTGGCCCTGTCCTACCACTTTGTTGTGTTTATTCCGTTTGAGCCTTTTCAATATTTCTATGTTTTGTGATCAAGACACATGATTTTGGTTTAATGACTTTTCCTTGAGGCATTACCAAAGGTTGATCATTGAGGCATTACTATAGTTTTATCAGTGATTATGATTCCTTTAATTTTCCCTTTTGCGCTCAGCTACTGCTCCTGTGATCGAAACCACGGAGGCTTTGATTGTAGTGTTGAAATTGTATCGCATAAAGGTATATGTTGCTTTCAGAGATGATCCCATGTGTTGTTAGTGATTCAAAACTGGTATCATTATATGTTTTCTCCAACTTGCATCATAGTTAAAATTTATGAAATTTACTCACATTGGAATTTCTTGATTTCAGGGCACATATTGCAATCAGTTTCTCTCATTGCATCAAATGCTGCAGCTGTATTTCCTGCCTTTTGGGCCCTTAGGCAGAAGGTCATGCTTATAGCTACCCTTTTCAATAGAACTGACAATGTGAGAACAGAGAGAGAGAGCCCCAGGATGTTAAAACAATAGTACCACTCTTCCTTAAGACTGTAGCTTCCTTGTACCTTTCTTTCCTCCTACTAAAACTGGTTTTGTACTTCTCTCATA
Source organism: Parasponia andersonii (assembly GCA_002914805.1). Taxonomy (NCBI): domain Eukaryota; kingdom Viridiplantae; phylum Streptophyta; class Magnoliopsida; order Rosales; family Cannabaceae; genus Trema; species Trema andersonii. Next base: position 818,948 of record JXTB01000066.1, read on the forward strand.
CTGTTACCAAATTTGGGTATGAGATACCATTTACAAAATCTGGAAGAGGAAGAGTGCAATATTAACAAGCCAAATGAGAGGTTAGGTGATACCCTTAAATCCAAAGGAGTACAATGATAATATCAGAGAGACTAATGATGTCTCCTGCATGTAACCAAGTATATGAAAAATTGCAAAAATTTCAGTATTCAACCCAAGTTATATTAACCCAACTTTTTTTTCCCCAACAAATTACTGTATGCAGGCATTAGCAGAGTGGGTGATATATACATCTAGTGGAATTTCAAGTGGATTATATCATGCATGTGATGTGGGAACCTGGTGTGCATTATCATTTAATGTCTTGCAGGTAAAATTTGCCTCCCCCCTCCATCCTCTTTTTCTTAAGGTTGTGGTTTTTGGGTGAAATTATGGGTTTGGCCATGTTGTTAATTTTGCTCAATGATTTTGTTGTTACAAACTTAAAAGGGATCACGTAGAATCAAGTGTGGGAATAAAATTTTGACTAACTCTCAAAATGAAGATACTGAGGAACAAGAAAAAGTTTGTGTGTTTCATTATTGCTCTTCGTGTCTCTCTTAACAATTCCAAATTTTAGTAGTCAGCAAGTGGTGTATCTGAAAATGTTTCAGTTCCTCGACTTTTGGCTCTCTTTCATGGCTGTGGTGAGCACTTTCGTGTACTTGGCTACAATTGATGAAGTTTTTAAGAGGGCGATACACACAGCTCTAGCTATCATCACTGCCCTCATGGCGGTAACAAAGGCAACCAGGTACCTTGAACTCAAAAACATATTGAGAGCTTTTAAAATCTCAATCTTGTTATTCCTCGCACACATACAGAAACCCAAAGAAAAGAAAGAAAGAGAGATTTTCAATCCTGATGTTCGCTACCATGCCTGCATCTAATGATGTTCAACTTTTGCAGGTCTTCCAACATTATTCTCGTGATAGCAATTGGCTCTTTGGGTTTACTTGTTGGATGGCTTATAGAATACTCAACTAAGATTAGATCTTTCTCCTTTCCCATGGGATTGTGCTTAAATATGATTGACAGGTGAGTTCTATACTGCTCTCCTTCTTCTCCTCTTACCTGAGATCATTCTTAATATAGAATCTTCAGTTGTACTATAGCAACTTCTACTTAATGTATGTGTGCATCCAAAAAGATTGCTTTACTGTCATTGCTTACGTATAACTAAAACAACTAAAACATCGTAAGAATCAATTGAGATCGGTGTCAATTGAAATAGACTGTCATGGCAAACCAGGCAGTCAGAACTGGCTCAAACCCTATTAGTTCAGATAAGTTGGGAGTAGCACTTTTTTATTTTAGAGCTTATTTATAATTACAGATTCACTATATAATTATACACAGCAAATTCCAGTTATCTTATTCTTTAAAGGGCCTACAAACGTTTGTTTCTGCAGATGGCAAGCTGTTAGAGGGTGGCTCCGTAAACTTGTCAAGACAATCTTGAGGCGATTTGTCTGGGGCTATGTACTTGCAGGTTTTGCTGCATTAGCCATGGCAGCAATAAGCTGGAAACTGGAGACTAGCGAAAGCTACTGGATTTGGCATAGGTATAATGATCCCGTAATTCTTCTTCTTCTCCTCTCTCTTCTTTCTAAGTTGGTTCCTTAATGTTTTGCAGCATTTGGCATGTGACAATATACACATCTTCATTCTTCTTCCTTTGTTCAAAGGCAAATACTGTAAATAATGAGGATGAAAGACCTCCTGATCAGACTTATGAGTTGGCTCGGCAGTATTCGATCCCAAGAGGTGAATAGACCCCAAAAAAAANATATATATATATATATATATATATATATATATAAATAAATAAATAAAAAGGATAAGGAAATTTGTGAAGAAACAAAGGGTGGTTTATGCTGAAAGAGTACAAGACTTAACGGTTATCTGTATGCATGCCCAGTGAAGAATCTTGTTCGCTATGACTCCTCTCTGAGCTAACTGGAGCATTAGTTTTTCGATTTTGTATATTCTCCTCTTAAGTTAGATTCGGTCGCTCCACAATTTTGCGAAAAAAAATATGAGAGGCAGGACACTGTTTCGTAAGTATGTTTCTGCTTTCTGTACATTATAAGTTCCATAAACTTTGGGTGACATATGACAAATGTAATGGATAAATGACAACTTGGTCCAGTAAATGCTGAAGTTAAATCACTTTTTTTTTTCCCTAATGATACTTATATTTATCTGGTTTTAAGAACAATGCAGATCTCTTACCTTTTGTTTGCTGGAAATTTAGAACACAAACCTTCATATGATTCTGTAGCTTTTCATTAAGCGACATCTTCATTATGGTAATCCTTATTTCGTTTGTGTAGTCTATTTTATTTGGGCGTCAAAGAGTCATGGACATTCATTATTGCGCCTGGAGAACATAGGAATAGATTAACCTTGGCAGCAGCAAATAAGTTTGCTTACTTACAAATGAGAAAAATAATCAAGTTTTTCCCTTTTTGTTTTACTGAAAAAAAGAATGAAAAAGAAAATAGAGACCAATGGAAAGTGGGGACGATACTAGTTTACTTCCTATTTTTTATATTTTTCGCTTGCCGGAAAATACAGGATTTAAAACGGTGGTGTGAACTTGTGACATTATGCCAGGGCTGCGCATGTTGGCAAAAACATTGCCGCTGACAGATAAAACAAGCATCCACTAAACATTTCTAACAGTTGATTGTAATAGAAATCAGAAGCAAATATTTTTATTACTATTTATTTATTTATTTTATATATTTTTTACTGAAGAAACAAATAGTCAATACATTAGATACAAATTCCCTTATTAGTATACATGGCAGCACTCCAAGAAGAATTACACAAAATGAAACTCAAGAAAATGTAATACATAGAATCTGGAGGAAATCTTCTCTAAAAATTCCTATAGACAAGACAACCTATATTGACAAATTTCTTTCCCAACAGAACAGAACATTTCTAAGCACTCTTACCCAATCCAATAGTTGCAAATCATGGGCTTCCACAGCCATGACGGCATGTACCTTCAAAAACTCGATTCTAATTGAAAAGTAGGCAACCTGCTTGGTGTTTCATCCCTAATTACCAAATACCCATATCTAAAGAGCAATGTTACGCATTAGGACTCGTGATTCTTCCACTGGTTTTCAACCAATCACAGATTCTTACGTCTAACTCGGGTATCCCACATACTTTTATGCAAGGACTCACAAAGTTGACAATGATAATCTCTGACTAGTTGAAAAACTAATGTTGATTGCTCACAACTGGTGATATTGCGCATTTTCCATATCTAAATGAGACTAAAATCGCAAGAGCTCTCTCATTAATTCATTCTTCTCTCGTTGAAGTGCTCCTTTGGGAACGAGTTGAAAATGAACGGAAGTCTGAACCTGATAGTTCCCTATAATCTTTGCGGATGCCCCAAAGTATCTCTGCACACCTTCTCATGCTAGGCCGGCTCTGTCTGCGTGGCGCCAAGCATTGTAGGGCCAGTTCAAGAAGCTTTTCAATGGCCAGATTGATTCCTGCAGAGCATTCCAGCCTTGGATCCAAGGTTGAAAGAGCGTCACCGTCAGTAAACTTCTTCACGGCCTGTAAATCAAGTTTAGCATTTGTGAAAAGCTGATGTCATGAGTAAGGAATGAATAGACGAATAATAACAAAAACACAAGGTACAAACTGAACAAAATGTTAAAATACAAGGTATAAAAATGATATTATCCCTTGAAAGAATCATCTTAATAAATTCAGCAAAGAAGAAGATGAGGTTCGAACCCATTTTGTAGTTAACCGTTCCTTGAGTTCCCGTTTTGCCTCAATGGGACGCCTGCCTGTGACAAGTTCCACCAACAACACACCAAAGGAGTAGACATCACTTTTCTCTGTAAGCTGATAGGTTCTAAGGTATTCAGGGTCCAAGTAGCCAGCAGTTCCCTTAACTTGGGTGGACACATGAGTGGCACCCGAATCGCTGTCAGCTGCTAGTCTAGCAAACCCAAAATCAGCCACTTTGGCCCGAAAGTTTTCTGTGAGGAGAATGTTGGAAGACTTTATATCTCTATGGATAATAGGGTGATCTGCAAAGAACTCAAGGCATGATTAGATCTCTCTATTCAGATCCTAGAACAAGAAAAACAACCATACTTTTGACCGATCCTAAATGAAGGTTGCCGCTAGAAAACAAAACCTGTGTACATATGGAGATAGGTGATTGCATGTGCCACGTCTATTGCAATATCAAGCCGCGCAGCAAGGTCAAGAATGTTTCCATGCAGACCTGCATTAGTTTCTTGCATTTTAGATCCTCAAGTTCACTCATAAATGTACACTTATGGAACTTATGCAGGCTCAGAAAGAGGGTAATGCCGATATGGCACTCACAATCTAAATGTTCTCTAAGGGTTCCGTTGGGAACATACTCCACGAGGACAATTCTTTCATCTTCGTGCTCCAAAAATCCGTAAAACTTGACCAAATTCAAATGTTCCACTTGTGCTAGTGTTCGGATCTCACTCTGAAATTCCACGCCCAAATGCTTGTCATAAACACTCTGCAGGGAAAGACAACATGATTTAGTCATATATCAAGTACTACTTTACCACTGTAAAACTAATGGAATAATATTACAAAAGCTCTGTCCATCCTAATACGGAATGAAACCACGACTCAAATAAATTAATAACATTGATATATTGCTTTTGAAAGGACATTTCTGATATTCAAACGTACACAACATTTCTAACTTACTTAAAACACCAGTCGTGGTTTTATTCCAATATAGACAAACAGAAGTCTCTACAACTTATACCAAACCTTTTTAGCACGCTTTATTGCAACTATGGTCCCATCTGCAAGCCTCCCCTTGTAAACTGTCCCAAAACCACCTTGTCCTATCTTGAAAGACGGCGAAAAGTTCCTCGTCGCCTTGTAGATTTCCTCAATGGTAAAATTTTCAGTAGCAGGTTCTCTTTCATGGGTTGAATTATTGGGATTGGCGTAGATTCCCCGATTTGAACTGCGTCTTCTCTCTCTACCAGCACCCGAACCTTCCGATTTAACTAAGAAAACCAACTAATTTGTTTATTTCACCTCACCAAGAAACAATATATCTTGCAATTTAACATAAAGTCAGAGCTCCTTATCTCTTACTAAACCCACAGATGCATGGAAAAGATAACGAAGCTAGAGAATACAAATGAAAAGCTGGTAACTTTTGAGTGCAACATATCATTAAAACTCCATCATCATCATTATAATTCAATAAACAACGGGATGGGCCATAAAAAAAAATAATGAAAAAAATCACTCAATCATTTGTGTTCCCGTGCTGAAAGCAGCGTTAATCCTCCTTTGGAACGTGCGTTATCTAAATAAAACTATATAGCCTCTAAGCCACAAACCCAGATAGGGAAATTCCACCATGACACATGGGAACCTACCGATCTTAGAAGTTTATGTAATTACCCTTTCTTTCCTTTAGATACATTCCACACATACTGATGGAATTTTCCCTACAAACTAATGAGACATTACATTATAAACAGAGGAATCATGTTTTCCAAGTACTCTTTCTAGATTCATCATCAAGAAAGTCGAACGAACTCGATCAGAAAAAGTCTAACACTAGGTTTTGAAGGAGTCAAAATTTCCAGAATTACTATTTTCCTCTCCATATCCACAGATTTTCTTAGCAACCAAACAGAACTTCCAGATATACGAAAACACGCCACGAGATCCAGACACCGAAATCGACTCCGACGCGAAAAACCTCACATAACCCAAAAAAAAAAGGAAAAAAAGAGGGCTTAACCAAGAAGATAACCTGAATGAGCTTTGAATTCCTCAGAGTCGACGAAGCTCCTAGAGCTCTTGGTTTCCGGCGGAGTGAAGCAGGCGACGAAAGCTCCGGCAATGGAACGGGCTGCATCGCCGACGGAGCTCCGGCTCCAGACGCTGGAAGCCTCGGAGTAGGCGGAGCTCGGTGAGTAGGGAATCCGGTCCGGCGTGTTCTTCCAGGAACGGGAGCTAGGGTTCCGCCGTCCGTACGAGGAGTCGGAGCTAGTCATTCTAGAGAGAGAGAAGAGAGCGAAATGGCGGGTAGTTGTGAGCTAGAGAGAGAGAGAGAGACAGAGAGATAGAGAGGAGAAGACTTTGAATTTCAAAACTGGAAAAGGTCGGCGACGCTAACGTGCGCCGTTGAATTGGAGCGTGTCATTTGGTACATTCCATCTAACTACTAACATGCGCCGTTGAATTTAAAAGCCTATTATCGGGGAAAATATTTTTTTTTTATATTTTTCTAAAGATGACAAAAATTTAGTAAATAGTACAATATTACTGTACAATGTTATTTCTTGTAATAATTATCGGTGCTATTATTATGATAATTATTATTAAATGTTATTATGATTGTTACGATCAGCTGTTATAATTGGTTTTATTGTCAATTATCATCATTAAGTTAGTGTTGGTGTTGTTTTTATTAATATTTTCGCGATGTATAAGAGGAAAACAAGTAGATTATGTAACTCAAAATTTTTCTCAATTTTCATAAGATTTTTTCGCTGTTCATGATATATAAACATATAAATATATGTATTAACTTTTCTTCAACTAGTGGCTGCGAAATAAATTCGAATCCCTAAATTATGGTCCCGTGTAGGGTTGGCATATTATCCTCGTTATTATATGAGAGGAGGAATAGAATTAAATTGATTTTAGGGAGAACATAAAAAGGTTTTTCTTAATCTAAGTGATATATATTATACAGAGGATTAATATTGTCATGAATGAATAAATTAAATAATTAAAAGCTGCTCCCACAAAAAAAAGGTGGAAAAGAATCAAATAAATAAATTTCCAGCAAAAATAAATAAATAAATAATCGAATTTTCGGTTAGAATCTTTAATTACTGCAACGGGCGGGAGGCCGCTATCAGGGTTCCGCCATGCCACGTGTCGGGGTAGTGCATCAAATAATAAATAAGCCAGGGCCCAAATTTACCAGGCAGTCCATATGGCATTTGGCATTGCTGTCGCTTCTCTCCACCAAATAATTATTTGAAGTTATAATTTATGTTTAAATTTTCATCGACAGGGAAATTAGAGGGGATTTTTTTTTTTGTAAATAAATGTCTGTTTTATTTTTTTAACAGGTAAATATGCAAGCATATGTATTTTACATTTAACATATTTACTTATATCAATTTTAACTTATGTACTTAATATTTTAGTTTCTTTTTATTTGGTATACCATATTTTATATTTGACATATCTATTAATATATCCATCATTTTGCTACAATATTTAAAAACAGAAATTTACTTAATATTGGCTGTAAAATCGAGCATTTTGCTCTATGCCCCAAATTCATATGCAATAATTAGTGTAGCAACTAGCAAGATCAATCCACCTTTGGCGCTGCGCTCATAAAGGCGTGAGACTATAATTTTTTTTTTTTTCGACTAAAGAGATTATTATAAAATTTATATGCGAATTACATTAGGGATAATTATAAATATCTCCTTGTAGTTTTTCATTTTTTTTTAAATTTAATAATACATTCTTAAAAACTACATTTCACCTCTTTATACTTAACTATAAATTTTTAATTTTACCCCTATAAAATTTAATTTTAGGGAAAAAAGTTTTAGTTGATGAAAATTTCAATCTTATTCAATATTTTAAAACAAAAACTATTTCAAAATAATTTTTAAATTAATTGAAAATTGTTATCAAACAATCTGATATTCAAAATACGCAATTGATTTCTACTAGTCCAGAAGTTATTTTAAACTAATTTTTTTTAATACAAAAAGAGTGTATTAAAAACTTTGTCTCTTAAAGTAGATGTTATAGGGATGAAAATTTAATTCTCAAGAATGCAAAGTTAAATTTAAGGAAAATAAAAACTGCAAGGGATATATTTAAATTTAACCAATACATTAAATGAGAAAAATAAGAATTGTTGACTCATTTATACCAAAATCATAATAATAGTTTTTTGTAATATCTTTGCTTTTTTTTTTGCTTAATAGAAGAATGTATGTGATTCAAAAGTAAATTTTGAATTTTCCCTTTTGAAACTACTTATTTTAATACGTTGATAATTTTAGCGGTCAGCCTACAATCAATCATGGCAGTCCGCTACTTAAGTACTTAACACAATGTAATGTAGTGTGCTTTAGCATTTTTCTTAAGCAAATATACGTACATATTTTTAAATTGAAAAAGGCAATTATAGCCTAAAGAAAATTATAAAAAAAAAAAAGAAAAAGAAAAAAAGAAAGGGTCGCAGCTATCTTGTTACTTTGTATTGATAGGGGGGAATTATTCAAAATTTCGTGCGACTAATTGGAACTAACAACTAACCATCACATGAGTGGCTAAAATGTTATAAATACCAACTTTTTATACCTTTTAATTATATGTAGAAATACTATGTGTGGGAGCAAGTTTCTCACCAGCCGTTCACGTGTCTCGAACTGCAGATGCTATATTCTCCAACTGTCCACGTGTCCTTGCTGTCCCAAAGTACTCTGAACTCCAAGCAAGATCGGAGAGGCGGGGGTGGCTACCTGCAAAGACTCTCCGATGCTTAAGTCAGTGGTTTATCTTTGATACAGGGTAGCAAGGAAATATTTCAGTATGAGTATATATATGTTTCTTGTTCATAGACTTTTCTATATATTTCTGTTTGTAAGCGTACATGCCCTTCTCGGGAATGCATGGCTTTTGTATGTATAGTCCTGAGATTGTGAACCATGCCGGTCTCAATCTCAGGACTGAGTACCTTTCTTCTTAAAGTCTCTTTCAGAGGTCACGGGCCGAGATTTCTGCGATCTCCTCTGTATCATCGTAGCCTGATTTCCGCCGCCTCCTACGGCTTCAATCTGTCAGGGGTGAGATTTGGGTAAATCGCCGTTCTGTCAGGACGGCTTGTCCCTTGGGCACGCCTACCCAGGATCGTATTAAATGCTTTGTCTGAGTCTGGATTCATAAGTTGCTTTCTATTGTATTCAGATGGAGGACCCTTGGGGCTTCCGACCCCCCCAACTATTGAGGTAAGGGCCATTGTACTCAGGTGGCAGACCCTCGGGGCTTCTGACCTCCAGCTATCGAGGTTGGGGTTACATTGGGCCAGATTGTCCAGGGTCTGTGATGGGCTCGGCCCTAACTTCGGACGGCCCAATGGCCGATTGTGATATCGCGTGCGATCTGCGTGGCCTTCCACGTGGCGTATGGCTTGGGAACGGGTCCCACAACTGCCCTCATTTCCCTACTTGACAAATTTGTATCCATCAAGTGGGGAAATCGTCTCTTCATTCCTCCAATCTGGGGGAGGCACGTGGTTCCCCTTTTACTGATGCGGAGGCACGCCATCCCATATCACGAAATCTGTTTGAATTTTGAAGTTCCGACTGTTCGGTCTCCTTAATTCTCCCCTTTTCCAGAAAGAACTCTTCAGCTTCTTCTCTATAAAAGCCGCAATTGCGTTTATTTGCCACTTTACTAAAATTTTCAATCATTCCAGCCTCATAAAATCCTAGGGTTTCCGCTTCCTTCTCCTCTAAAGAATTTCACTCTTTCAGTCACGTTTCGAAACAATGTCTTCAAGTCAAAACTAGGAATTGCACCCCGTTGTGGATTCAGAGCTGGATTCACTGAGGAGGCAGCTCTACCTCCCCGGAGGAGTGACGCTGCAACGGGTTGAGGGCCCTGCGGACTGGTACCTCCGTCCTTGCGCCCCCGAGGGTTCCATCGTCCTGGGTAGGAAGCATCTAGATTGGCTGCGATTCCCTCTTCCTCCCCTTATCCACCAATTTTTTGCTTTGACGGGAATCCATCCAATGCAGTTGAATGCAAACAGAATCATGATTTTGATGGGGCTTTCTGCCCTGTCAGTTATCTATAACATGCATATTGACCTGGAGGTGGTCTTTTATGCTTATAAGCTCATCCTCATCCCCAAGAAGGGCTCCTACCCCACCTTCTACCTCCAGCCACTGCTAGGGCGTCACATCTTTTGGGGGTTGCCACGGTCGGACAAACAATGGGACTCTCACGCCAGGCTATATGCCGTTGGAGGGGCATGGTACTCCCCTTGGGTGAATGGAGAGTATTTCCAAGTCCCCTCAACCTTCCTGCAGAGTAAGTGTTAGGTCGTGATCTTTGGGTCTGCGTCTTTTCCCGATATTATTGCTTATGTTATTTTGTCTTGTGCAGCCTCGGCAGAAGAAAATAGGTTTGACCTGCATCTGTCAGCAGGACGGCTCAAAGGCCTGGAGGGGATCATAATCTTCGGCTCTCCAGGGGAATGCAGGCACATTCAGACCGTCCTCAACCCCCTAACGATGAACCTGATGCCCAGGATGGTCTCATACCTCCCATTCCCCTTGGATACCTAGGTCATCACCAAACATCTGTGGAGCCGACTCGATGCCTCTGCCCTGAACCGATTTCGCCGGGATGAAAATGACCGGATCACCGTAGTGAGTCGGCAGGTTGCGGCTTCAAGCCAGTTGGTAGGCACCAACGATCTGGTGGCGCCGTCCAACCACGAGCTCGAGGAGAGCCGAGGAGTGCATGAGGCTCCGCAAGGAAGATAACGCTGCCCACAAGAGGGCTAGGGGTAAGTTCATTTTCATATCTTTGAGCCTTGTGGGTCGGACTGCAGCCGTGAGCTAATTTCATTATTCGTTCTTCGCAGGTTCTGAGACGGGACCGTCGGCTGGCCCCTCACTCGTCAAGGGGGGAGCCGCGGTACCTAAGGCTCACGCCAAGGCACCCGCTGGCCGGCACCTCGTGGTGCTCTCAGGAGGAGAAAGGCCAACAGTCTCCCGCTTCGACACCGAAATTGTGCGAGGGGAAGAGACGACACCAAGTCCAGCTGGGGGGTCTGCTGCAGCAATCTCGTCCACCCCTGACTCTGGTTCGAAATCGAGCGCTGTTAGCCTTGGTGGAGAGATCGTCGAGCTCAGTGGGGGAGCTCCGAGATTGAAATCCAGACTATCCTCCCCTCTCTCGATCCCTACAAAGCGGCAACGCGAGGTTGGCTCATCTAACGAAGAAGGTGGAGAAGAGGGGCAGGGATGACCCTTCGTCTGACAGTGACAACGATGGAGCGACGCTGACCCTTTTAAGGAGAAAATGGTCAGCACGCAGCGGCTAGCCCAGAGGAGGTGTACCGCCTCCCACCGTGGCCGATGGCGCTCCTAATGTCACTGGACTTCCCTCGGTCCCTATCGCCATTGCCTTGGAGGCGTGCCCGGCGGGCGGAGAGGGTGCCCTTGCAGCCAGCGGGGCGGGGCTGTGTTCCCTGGGTGTGGGCGATACCTAAAGGGAGGGTCCAGCCACGGAGCCGGAGCTGGAGGCACTCACGGCGGAGAATGTTGAGCTCGTCACCACCCGCACCTTCGCGCAAGTTCGTTACACTCGATTACTTCTATGTTTTTCAACATCTTTGGTAAACGCTGACTCCCCCTTTATTGTTTAACTTGCAGCTGTCTGTCATCCAGTCTTTCTACTCTTCTTACATCAGGGATCTGACCGATGAGCTGAGTTCCTATTCTGCACTGGCCGAGCGCAGCGAGGCCGCCCTCGCCGAATTGAGGTCTAACTTCGATGTATATCGGAGCCTCGAGGAAGCGAGGGTCAGCAGTGCGGTGGCTCACACTCTGAGTGTCGAGAGGACCAGATGTGAGGAGCTGGCTGCGAGACTGGCTCAGGCGGAGGCTGACAAGCTTGCCCAATCCGAAGCCGCCAGACTGGCCCAGGGCGAGCTGAGGATCAAGGAGCAAGAGCTACAGAGTGCGGGGGCAGAGATGGGACTGGCCTTCATTGCTCGTGACCAAGCTATTGAGGACGCCAAGGAAGCGAGAAAAGCTGAGGCGGTAGCCAAGCTAGAGGCCCATGCTCTGCAACGCAGACTGATTGGTCCTATGAGATAAACTGATATCTCTTTTTGGACCACAAAAATCTGATGGGTGCTTAGGTGGAGATGTCTCGTAAACACTGCGAGGACCTCGCTGGTATTAACTCTTTATTGGTCGACTTATTACAGCGACAGGTGGATCTCAGGATGGCAGTGCTGAAGGATAGACTGGCGGATACGGAGAAGTTAAAAAAAAAAAACTAGAGGCAGGTGGACATCCTTTCTACGAAAAGTTACAGGTCTGGCTGGGAAAATAGAGAGTTTGAAAACCACACTGAGATGGTGACGCCAGACTAATTTGACAATCAGAAAGGCGTCGAGAGGGACCATTACTCCGTCAAGCACTATATGCAGCAGCTCGGGGACGAGATCAGAATCACGTACCTAGCTGACATGCTGGAGATGCTTGCTGCGGAAAAGGATGGGCCCTCTACATCTACCCCTGGTGCCATAGAGCTTCTCCCCACTTTTGGTCTGCCAGATCGAACTCTGGAAGCCCTTGATATTCAGCCTAGCCTTGGGGTCTCAACTGGTGAAGGGTCTGGCACGACCATTGTATCTAGTGACGAATCTGACCCTGCCGCGCCTCCCTTCACCGGGGCCGATCCAAGCATCGGGATTGGCTGCACGCCCATGGATGGAGGTAACTAGGGTCTCTAACTTTGTATATGTGTAATGCTGACCTCCGTTGTAATCCTTCAAATAAATAATAAGAATCGAGCAATTCTCCTTAGTCTGTTTTCTTTTTCTTTGTTGACCGCGTCCGACCGCCTGCATAAATAATTGTATGGACTCGATTTCGAACTGTTAGTGAGTCTTCCTTGGGTCATGATTGCCAAGATTAGTTCCGGAGATAGGATTGCAAGTTTTGAATCATCCGGTTTCATAGAGGTATAACTCTTATTATAACTTGTTTTGGCAGAGTTCGATCCGCGTGTGTGGCTGGATTTTTCCGACCCCAAGTGGGACCGTGCTCGAAACTAGCTCCAAGGATTGGTCGACCATTGTTTGGACCCGTCGTTGCAAAGGAGAAGGCCTGGGCTTGGCTCTTACCGGGAACAGACAGGGCATTATCATTCCGACGTCTCCTTAAGAGTCCGTACTAGACCTGTATCCCGCAAGTAGGGTTCATGAGTGCTCACCACTATTAACCACGCACTTTGTACTTTTAGGACATAATAAACAGGCTTTAATTTTGACTTCAGTCTTCACGTTTGGTTTGGTTCTAGACTACTTCCAACGGGTAAACTCCAAATCTATTCACACCCTGATCATGCACAAATACATTATCCCCCGGCTAGAGTCTGTTTCCCTTTAACTCTTCGTGTAACCAAAACATTCCTTAGGGAGGGTCTACTTCCAACAGGTGGATCTCGACCATGCTTCCCTTTAGCTCTTCGCGTAGCTAGAAATGTTCCTTGGGGGGTCTGCTGGCAAGCATTTGGGTTGCACACCCCCTTTCTCTTCTTACGTTTTGGGTCATCGACAAGTGTTTTCTTGCTCGATTCGATTCCCAGAGTACGATCATTTTCGAGGTTTGCTGGCAAGTTTTTGGTGCGCAGTTATTTCCTCTTCGCACGTTTTCTCGAGTCGTCGACGAACGACGTGAGTCCCAGAGTGCGAGCGTTTTTGAGGTCTGTTGGCAAGTTTTTGTTTGCACAGCAGTTTACTCTTCGCACGTTTTCTCGGGTCATCGACGAGCGATATGAGTCCCAGAGTGCGAGCGTTTTTGAGGTCTACTAGCAAGTTTTTGGTTGCACAGCAGTTTACTCTTCACACGTTTTCTCGGGTCATCGACGAGCAATGTGAGTCCCAGAGTGCGAGCGTTTTTGAGGTCTGCTGGCAAGTTTTTTGGTTGCACAGTAGTTTACTCTTCGCACGTTTTCTCGGCTCGTCGACGAGTGACATGAGTCCAAGAGTGCAAGCGTTTTTGAGGTCTGCTGGCAAGTTTTTGGTTGCACATTAGTTTACTTTTCGAACGTTTTCTCGGGTCGTCGACGAGCGACGTGAGTCCCAGAGTGTGAGCATTTTTTAGGTCTGCTGGCAAGTTTTTTGGTTACACAGCAGTTTACTCTTCGCACGTTTTCTTGGGCATCGACGAGCGACGTGAGTCCCAGAGTGCGAGCATTGATTGCGCGAATAGTGAGTATGGTCCGCAACTGTGGATGGCCCTTTGCGGTGGCAGTCTGGTAGTATTTTTAGCCTATGCAAACAAAATGTTGGGTCTGCCACTATGGGCAGACCCTCTTCTGTAGCAGCTTGGTATCTTTTGTCCATATAACTGAAGCGTCGGGTCTGCCAGTGAGGGTAGTCCCTTTTCCAAGAAGACCTTAACCTGTTCCAGAATTAAGTTTTATAATAACACGAATACTCATATGGGTCTTATGCGTAAATAGTGTATGGGGTCTACCGCTGTGGGCAGACCTCTTTTCCATAGCACCCCTAAATATAAATCTATGCAGAAAAGAGAACTTAACCTGTTTAAGATTTAGGCTTTTCAACAAAATAGGCATTCACATGGTCTTACATTATATGTATGTGCCTTACACGTGATACTTTTTCAAGTGTTGAGCATTCCACGTGTTCGGCACATTTTTCTCCGTCCTAAGTTCCTTCAGGATATATACACCATTATCGAGCGCTTTTATTACCTCATAGGGTCCGATCCAATTAGAGTCCAGTTTCGAAGAATTCCCTGTTCTGGATTTCAGGACCCAATTCCCGGCATTAAATCGTCGGGCACTAACTTTTTTTGCATAGTAAGACCTAGCCTGCTAGTGGTATGAAGCTAGGTGGACCAAGGCCATGTTTCTCGTTTCTTCCAGGAGGTCTGTGTTGCGGCTTAACTGGCGCTCGTTTAGGGGGGCATCTTTTACCACTTCGGAGTGGAGGGTCGGGAGGCCGACCTAGGTCAGGATCACAGCCTCTGATCCGTAGACCATGGTGAACGGCATTCTCCCAGTAGACCTCCGCTCTGTGGTTCGATGGGCCCACACAACGACCGTCAGTTCTTCTAACCACTTGCCTTTAGCCTCCTGCAAATTCTTTTTGATGTTGCTGAATATGGCTTTGTTCATCGCCTCTGCTTGACCGTTCCCCTGAGGGTAGTTCACGGAAGAGAAACTGAGCCTTATATCATACAGCTCGCACAACTCCTTAAGCTTAGCATTTTGGAACTACGTGCCATGGTCGGCGTGTATCTCTTTCGGGATCCCGAATCGGCAGATTATATTCTTCCAGATGAAGTTAATCGTGTCTGCCTTATTAACTGTCATGTAGCCTTCGGCCTCTACCCACTTGGTGAAATAGTCCGTGGCCAGCAGGACGTATCTCTTTCCTCCTGGACTTCTGGGGAGCTCTCCGACGATATCCAAACCCCACTTGGCAAACGGCCAAGGAGTTATGTTCGAATGAAGAATCTCCGCGGGCTGACGTTTCATCGAGGCGAACCTCTAGCATTTATCACATTTTTTAACGAATTTGGCTGCCTCCGCCATCATGTATGGCCAAAAGTATCCAGCCGTTAGAGCCTTATAGGCGAGGCTATACCCACCAGAGTGGTTGCCATATACTCCCTCGTGGATTTCCTTCATCAGTTTTTGCGCTTCAACAGGGCCTATGTAGTGTAGCATCAGACCCATTGTCGATCTCCTGTATAATTGTTCACCCATCATCGAGTCCCGGGCGGCCTTTAATCTAACTGACCTCTATTCCCGAGGGTCTACGAGTAGGTTCCCCAATGTCAAATACTGTGTGATGGGCTTCATCCACCCTTCGTCAGCAGCGCCGGTTGCAAACACATGGTGCACAGACCCAGGGGGTCCTCCATGCTCCCACCTTCTAAGAGGACTTCTATGCTTTCAGTGGTGCCCCCGATTGATGCACTCTTAGCTAGCCCATCAGCCCTCTGGTTCATCTCCCTGGGGATCGGTTCGATATTGAAATTGCCAAAGTGAGCTTTTGCCCCCATCACCTTGGAAAAGTATCTGTGCAATCTCGGTTCTTTTACTTCGAAGTCTCCCCTGACCTGACCCGCGATCAACTGCGAGTCGGTCTTCACGGCGATGCTCTCTACTCCGAAGTGTAGTGCCAACTCAAGGCCTTGCAACAGTGCCTCGTACTCAGCCTCGTTTTTAGTCGCCTGAAAGCTGAGCCTCAATGCTTTCTAAACTCTGAGCCCCGTTAGGGTCTGCAAGGCTATCCTGATATCCGACCCTGAGGCATTCATAGATCCGTCCATGTAGAGCGTCTAGGCTAAAGGGGGTGAAGTTGAGACATCTGATTTGGGTCATGCCACTCGCCAAAATATTCGATTTCCACCAGAAAATCCACCATGACCTGTCCTTTCTTTGCCGTTCGAGGCTGATATTCGATATCGTATATCCCCAGCTCGATGGCCCATTTGGTTAGTCGTCCCGACAGGTCTGGTTTGGCTGAGATTTGATGGATGGGGAAATCCGTATACACAGTGACCGAGTGTGCCTCAAAATACTGCCTGAGTTTCTTTTTAGCGTTGACTAGAGCGAGGACCAGCTTTTCTGCCATACTGTATCAGGTTTCGGCATCTAGGAGCATGCGGCTTATATAAAACACCGGTTTCTCTTTACTGTCTTCCTCGATGAACAGTACGACGCTGACCACTACTTCGGACACGGCTAAATAGGCGTACAGATGCTTCCCCTCTGCCGGGGAAGCCAGGATGACTCAGATATAGCTTGAGGTCTGCTAGTGCCCTGTCCTGTTCTTCCCCCTAGATGGCAGTAGAGCTTTTCTTCAAGTATTGGAAGAAAGGCTTGCATCGGTCGAACATCTTGGATACGAATCGGCTGAGAGCGGCTACCTTCTCGGCCAGGCGTTGGACCTCTCGAACGGATGAGGGTCTCTACACATTCGCGATCGAGGTCAGCTGGGTCGGGTTTGCCTCAATACCCCTCCGGCTCATGATATGCCCCAAGAATTGCCCAGAGGATACCCCAAACGCACACTTCTTGGGATTCAGACGCATCTGATATTGCCTCAGAATTTGAAAACATTTGTCCAGGTGCCTCAGATGGTCTGAATCCTCCCTGTTCTTCACGGCTATATCGTCGATATAGACCTCCATAGTCTTTCCTAGTAGCCTGACGAACATTTTATTCATGAACCTCTGGTAGGTTGCTCCCGCGTTCTTCTGGCCAAATAGCATACGCCTGTAGCAGTACAGACCTCGCTCCGTGATAAAGGCTGTGTGGATCTGGTCTTCCGGGTACATGGGGATCTGGTTGTATCTGGAGTAGGCATCTAGAAAGCTCATTCTGTTGAACCCTGCCGTCGCATCTACCATTTGGTCGATTCTTGGCAGGGGAAAACTATCCTTCGGGCAGGCCTTATTCAGGTTGGTGAAATCTATACAAATACAGTCGTCGTCGTTTTTCTTTTTCACCACTATCGGGTTGGAGACCTATCGCGGGTATACGGATTCCTTGATCAGACCGCTCTCTAGCAGCTTTTCTACCTCTTTGTTGATCGCCCTGTTTTTCTTTGGTGCGAACTTTCGGGGTTTCTGCCTGACTGAAGGGAAATGGGGGTCTACATTCAGCCGGTGGAGGGTGGACGTGACCCCATGCATGGCGTGGATCCATCCCCTTCCCATGATGACGTTGAAGGAGGACTGACAGTCAATGACGACGAAGTCCACATCCAAGCATCTCTCAGCTGCGCAGATATTAAGGGTCACGACGCCCAAAGGGCAAACCCTCGTGTTATCGAAAGTGAACAACGGTTGACAGGTCGGCTTGAGTGCACTTCTATCCAAACCCATATTCTCGAATGTGCTGAGGAATAGGATATCGACGCTGCTTCCACCATCGACCAGGACCCTTTCGACCAATACAGAGCCGATCTGCAGTTTATTCACCAAGGGATCGTCGTGAGGGTTGTAAAAACCCAGAATTTTCGAGGGTAATTTGGACATTTTACCAATTTTCTGGATAAAATATTGTGGGGACTAATTTACAAAAGTTTTGTT
>JXTB01000066.1:837195-894601 GCA_002914805.1 Parasponia andersonii
CCCGGATTGAAAGTTGCCATTTTTTGTCATTTCGAGTTTTTGGTTGTTGTTCTCGATCCGGCCGTTGGATTATGTTTTTTATTGCATTTTTGGAATGTACTCAGAAAATGGAGAAGTTTGATATATATATATTGTGTAGTTTGGTGATCGGCACAAAAATCGAGATCGGACAGTCAAGATTTTGTCTCGCTTTGTGTGCCACCGGTCCGATGTGTTCCCAAACCCGAATTAGACAAGTTATATGTCTAACGTAGTTATTTTGGGTGCTAGGAATTCAGTGAAGAGGTCCGTTTGTGGAATTGAAGCTCCAGTGAGAAAGTTGGTTTTTCGCACGAGGACGATCGAGGGCTTGGAATTGGTTCCTGACCCTCTGGGCAATCGTCAACGACACCTTAAGGACTCAATAGCGTCGTGTCGCTATTCTGTTGAGGTAGGGGTTTAATTACCTTCGTTTTATACCATTTTTGAGTTAAAACTTATTTTCTGCAGCATATAAGAACAAGTGTGTTTTTAATGATTTGAATTATATGTGATGGAATCTAGATATACGATATATACTGTACTGCTCTGGAAATTTGCTGTGTGCAGGTTATTTTGGGTATATCAAAAATAGGGCTGTTATGCTGCCCGTTTTTCTATAAAACTCTATTATACATGTTTTACTGAAAAACTAGAGTACAGTAGTTTTTACACTTCAGTTCTATACTGCACGTATCATAGGATCATACATGAGTACCGTGTTAGCATCGTGGTTTTACAGTGTGGCACTACATGCCCCACTGTCGGTGAAAGTCCGTAAACTTGTGCGAGGTCTTGTTACTTCTGATTACCTCCCCATTTGGCAGGTGTAGGCAATTCGGTTGGCCCTCCAAGTTTGGTAGGCGACACATGGGTGTCCCCTCCGGGTATGGGCTTAGGTATCAGGCAGGCTGTTAGGTACACTTAGTGCCATCATTCTGGGTTTCCACAGATGAGAGGATGTGAGCTCATGGGTATGGGTTGATTTGTGTAATGTGAGTATAGAGTGATGGCTTTGATTACACTGTTTTATATATATTGGCTTCTGGTTTGGATTATATATATACGTGTGTGTATGTTTTGGATTTGAACTAACCATGCAGGGGATTCCCATCACTGAATTGTTTTTCCCCGAGGTAACTATTTTTCTACTGGGCATTGTATGCTCACCTCCCCTACCTTCCTCCTCAGGTGGTGTCCAGTGCGATCTTGGAGATCAAGAGGAGTAAGAGGTCATCCTGATTGCAGTTCATCTCTTGGTAATGCTAGGAGTTTGTTGTCGTAGTCTTTGGACTATTTGGATTTTGTGTTAGCATTGAACCAAGATTATTGCTTTCTATTTTGTCTGCAAACTTATGTATGCCATTTTGGTATTTGAAATCTGTTGTGAATGATGATGATGATGGGTTTTGAAATTTATTTCATATTTTTAAGTAATTATTCAATTTATGTTTGATGGTGTATACGAACTGTGGGAGTGGTTCATGGGATAGAATTCCGACTATTTTATTTAAATGGACCGTTTTTATAAAAACTAGAACTTTTGACACTTTTCAAATAAATTAAGGAATTTCCCACCTTTGTGAAATTCCCCTTCTGCCACTAGCCCGGGTTTTGGGTAGTGACAGAAATTTTTGATATCAGAGCTTTGAGTTCAACAGCTCGGACGTATCACCATTAAACTAGATTGAAGTTGATTTTTATGACAAGCATTCATCATTATCGCACTAACAGTTTGACATATTGTTTCAGACTTTAAGGATGCCTCCTAGAAGAGTTCCGAGGCACCAGCTGGATGCCGAACCTCCTCGTCCGGATTTCACTCATCTGATCGAGGTAATGCAGCAGGCATTCGTCCAGATGAGCAATCCTGACTATCAGCCTCTAGCTCCGAGGGAACGTCAGTTGGATCAGGCTGATCACCTTCAACGATTCATGCGTCTCCAGCCAGGGCACTTTGATGGTAGACCAGAAGCTCTCACGGCGATTACTTGGTTGCGTGAGATAGAGAGGCACTTTCGAGCCCTTGGTACTCCGGTTGAGTTTTGGGCTGTGTTTGCTGTTACCCATTTGACAGGGAGTGCCATTCATTAGTGGGAAACAGTGGAACAGATGCAAGATGTAGTGGGCTTAACTTGGGAAGACTTTGAACGAATTTTCAAGGTCCAGTATGCCAATGAGGATCAACAGGATGAAGTTGTGAACCGATTTGAGACGTTGACCCAAGGTAATAGAACGGTGAATGAGTACTTGATAGAGTTCACTAAGTTGGCAAGTATTGCTCTTGGACTAGGTACGAGTGAGAAGTACCGAGTTGCTAAGTTCAGGAGTCATCTGAATCGGAATATTTACAACAGAATTGGCACTCAGACTTTCCACACTCTTCCTGAGATTACAGTGGCTGCCCAGTGGGCAGAGGCCATCGAAGAAAGTTTGGATTCCAGGAGGAACCAACGAAGAAGAAATGACAGGAAAGCCACCACAAGGAACCAGGCGCAGTGGTCAGCCCAGGGTACTCCGAGCAGTGACAGCTCAAACAGTAGTGGTTCTTCTGGGGGTGGCAGGGGTAGTCCATATGGAGGATGTTTTATTTGTGGCCAGTAGGGTCATCGGAAGAAAGAGTGTCCCAACCGTTTGCAGAAATCTCCTCTTTCTCAGGAAGGACCGCAGAAGAGCCAGTCAGGTTCTGCTTCTTATCAGAGCACTCAGGTAAGGCCGCAGCAGTCACAGGGTGCTTCGCAGGCTTTTACTTCCCCTCAACCTTATCAGCATCAGTACCGCCCTCAGGGTTTCACTCAGAACTTTCAGACTCCTCAGGCTTTAGGGAGTCAGGGTGGGCATGGATATGGCAGTAGTGGTCCAAGATCCAGCAGCAACCGTCCTGGCCAGGGAAGAGGCAACAAAGGGAAAGGAAAGGTGACTAGCCAAGCCTATGCTTTTACTGGGGTAGACGACACTCAGGATCGCACTGGTCGAGGTGTTATTGACGGTATGATCCTTCTTTCACACTCTTGGGCACATGTTTTTTTTGATACTGGTGCATCCCATTCATTCATACTAGTTCGCCATCATGACCTGAGCGTAAAGGTAGCGGCAGTGGACTGTGTCGTGCCCGAACTCCTTATGGAACTGGCAATACCTGTTCCTGTTCTTCATATGCTCAGGGACGCCAGATTTGGGTGGGTCTTTGAAAATGCCTCTGTCCTTGTTTTGGAGGTAGATTACATCGATCAGCGTGTTGAGCTCATACTTCGGCAGAGGGTCACGGGTCGTCTTCCTCCTCTTGCTACCCTCTTGACCGTCTCGGATGGAGACTTCCTGCTTCGGAGCTGGCCCTTGGCCCGGTGAGGGCCTCTTCGCCCCTTGCAGGGCCGGGGGTTGTACCGGCATTGTTGTTATTGCGGCAGAGGTCTTGGGCGCCTTCTGGTGGCTTTCCAACACCCTGAATACCCTTTCTGACTTTGCCTGGACGTCCGCCATATCGTACGGAAGATTTAGAAAGAGGTGGTCCGATAGCATCGATCTTGGCTGCAGGCTCCTGACGAACGAGCCTGCGGCTTGGACCGAGTCGGCGTTATGGACCAGTGATATTACCTCGAGGAAACGCGAGAGGTACTCTCACGGAGACTCATCTGCGGCCTGCTCCAAACGGTCAAGGTCTCGCATGGTTTTTTGTTGCCTTCGGACACCTGCGTAATGCTTCAGGAAAAGTTTGCAGAAGTCTTCGAACCTGTTTATGGACTTTTCCGGGAGCTACCTGAACCACAACAGGGCTGGTCCCGGAAGAGTTGTAGAGAAGACTTTATAGGTCACGGCCTCGTCCCTGGTTTCCAAGGCCATCTTCTGCTGAAAGTGGTATATGTGGTTAAGGGGGTCAGTTTTCCCCTCGAACGGCCTGAAGGTCGGGGTCGTGAAGTCCCTGGGTCTGGGTTCAATCTGGATCCAGTCAGTGAAAGCCGTCCAGTTGATGCCTCGCACAGTCTGTTTTGCCAGATCATCGGGGGTCTGGCTGTGATGGGTGCCGAGTCTCTTACCCAACTCTACCATCATCTCATGCTTCCAGTCAGGGGGCATACCCCCAGGGCTTCCATGGTGTCTTCCGCCCATTACCCCCTAGTTTGGAAGGGTCTCGACTGGCTTTGCCGTGCCCCCTGCATCCGTGACCCGGATGGGGCGGGAGCTTCTCCCCGCGGTTGACTTCCGAATTCTTGTTGGACTTCTTCATCGAAATCTTCCCTCCGATGGGTCCTGTCTTCACTCGCCAACAACCCTTCGAGGCGAGCGTTATCTCTGAGTACCTCTGCGACCTCGTCCCTTAAACCTAGGATGGCCTCGTGGGCTATCTCTGCTTTCCGGTTTACTTCTGCCATAGCGGTGAGCATCTGATCCACCTTCTGCTCCAGATCTGGTCGTGCTTCATTTGAGTTCCCTTCGGCGTCGGGACGTGTGCTCCTGGTTGTCATTCTTGAGGGTGCCATCAGACGTTGTATGGCTTTTGGTTCGGGGAGAATGTGGTCATGAATCTCCTACTTTTTTTCTAACGCTCAACTTTATTTCCCACAGACTGTGCCAAACTGTTGGAGCAAGTTTCTCACCAGCTGTCCATGTGTCTCGAACTGCTGATACTGTATTCTCTAACTGTCCACGTGTCCTTGCTATCCCAAAGTACTCTGAACTCCAAGCAGGATCGAAAAGGCGGGGGTGGCTACCTGCAAAGACTCTCCGATACTTAAGTCAGTGGTTTATCTTTGATACAGGGTAGCAAGGAAATATTTCAGTATGAGTATATATCTGTTTCTTGTTCATAGACTTTTCTATATATTTCTGTTTGTAAGCGTACATGCCCCTCTCGGGAACGCATGGCTCTTATATATATAGTCCTAAGATTGTGAACCATGCGGGTCTTAATCTCAGGACTGAGTACCTTTCTTCTCAAAGTCTCTTTCAGAGGTCACGGGCCGAGATTTCTGCGATCTCCTCTGTATCACCGTAGCCTAATTTCCGCCGCTTCCTATGGCTTTAATCTGTCAGGGGTGATATTTGGGTAAATCGCCATTCTGTCAGGACGGTTTATCCCTTAGGCACGCCTATCCAGGATCGCATTAAATGCTTTGTCTGGGTCTAGAGTCGTAAGTTACTTTCCACTATATTCAGATGGAGGACCCTTGGGGCTTCCGACCCCCCCAATTATCAAGGTAAGGGTCATTGTACTCAGGTGGCAGACCCTCGGGGCTTCCGACCCCCAGCTGTCGAGGTTGGGGTCAGATTGGGCCAGACTGTCCAGGGTCTGTGATGGGCTCGGCCCTAACTTCGGACAGCCTAATAGCCGATTGTGATATCGCGTGCGATCCGCGTGGCCTTCCACGTGGCGTATGGCTTGGGAACGGATCCCACACTATGCACCACTGGATTAATAAAATATAGTTATTACCATCTTTTTCTGGAGGATAATCAAGGTATACTAGAGTCATCGAAGTACATAGCATCCAAGTGATTAATATTGCTATAAACTATAATGCTGTGAAATTTTTTCTTTCTTTTTTTTTTCCCCGAATGTGTTAGGTTGTAACTCTTGTAACTTATGGAGATTACTCCGTAGCTCAGTTTGGGAATCTATATGTGGGACCCGTTCCCAAATCATACACCACGTGGACGATTAAGTGGCAGAACAGGTCACAAACGGGGCCCACCATCTGACAGCTGTCGAGAGTGATTAGCTAAAGGCCACGCGGGTCACACGTGATACCATATCGGCTATTGGGCTTCCCAAGGTTAGGGCCGAGCCCATCACAGACCCTGGACAGGCTTGGCCCAATCCGACCCTTACCTCGACAGCTGGGGGGTCGGAAGCCCCAAGGGTCTTCCACCAGAATACAATGGAGAACAGCTCACAACTCTAGACCTAGACAAAGCATTTAATGCGATTTGAGATAGGTGGGCACAGGGGGCAAGCCGCCCTAACAGAACGACGATTTATCCAAATCTCACCCCTGACAGATTCAAGCCGTAGGAGGCAGCGCAAACTAGGCTATAACAACACAGAGAAGATCACGGTAATCTCGGCCTGTGACCTCTGGAAAAAGATTCGAGGAGAAAGGTACTCAGTCCTGAGATTGGGACCCAGATGGACCACAATCATAGGACTATATATATATATATGAGCCATGCATTCCCGCAAGGGGCACATACGCTTACAGGAAGAAATATATAAAAAAACTTATGAGCAAGAAACAAACAGATACTCATACTGAACTAATTCCTTGCTACCCTGTATCAAAGATAAACCGCTGACTTAAGCATCGGAGAGTCTTTGCAGGTAGCCACCCCCGCCTCTCCGACCCTGCTTGGAGTTCAGAGTACTTTGGGATAGCGAGGACATGTGGACAGTTGGAGAACACATCATTGGTGGTTCAGAGACATGTGGACGGCTGGTGAGAAACCGCTCCAACAGTTTGGTGCCGTCTATGGGAAAAAACGGTTGAGCATGAGAAAAAGAGTAAGAGACTCACGATCGCACTCTCCACAAACAAAAAGCCATACAACGACTGATGGCACCCTCAAGGATGACAACCAGAAGCACACATCCCGATGCCGAAGGGAGCTCCCGAGAAGCACGACTGGATCTAGAGCAGAAGCTGGATCATATGCTTACCGCCCTTACAGAAGCAAACCAGAAGGCAGACATGGCCCACGAAGCCGTCTTGGTTTAAGGGACGAAGTCGCAGAGGTATGTAGAGATAACGCTCGCCTCGAAGGGCTACTGGTGAGCGAAGATAGGACCTAGCGGAGAGAAGATTTTGACGAAGAGGTCCAGCAAGAATTCGGAAGTCAACCGCGAGGAGAAGCTCCCGTACCCTCCAGATCGCGTATGCAGGGGGCACGTCAAAGCCAGTCGAGACCCTTCCAAACCAGAGGTGCAATGGGTGGAAGACGCCATGGAAGCCCAGGGGGTACGCCTCCCGACTGGAAGCGAGAGATGATGGCGGAGTTGGGTAAGAGACTCGGGGCCCATCACAGCTAGACCCCCGACGATCTGGCAGAGCAAACTGTACGAGGGATCAACCGGACGGCTTTCGCCGACTGGATCCTGATGGAGCCTAAGCCGAGGGGCTTCACAACCCCGACCTTTAGGCCGTTCGAGGGAAAAACTAACCCCCTCGAACATATATACCACTTTCAGCAGAAGATGGCTTTAGAGACCAGGGACGAGGCCGTGATCTGTAAAGTTTTCTCTATGACCCTGGCAGGACCAGCCCTGCTGTGGTTCAGGCACCTCCCGAAAAAATCCATAAACGGGTTTGAAGATTTTTGCAAACTCTTCTTGAAGCAGTACGCGGGTGTACGGAGACAGCAAAAAACCATGCGAGACCTAGACCGATTAGAGCAGGCCGCAGATGAGTTTCCACGACAGTACCTCTCGCGCTTCCTCGAGGTAATGTCCCTGGTCCATAATGCCGACTCGGTCCAAGCCGCAGGCTCATTCGTCAGGAGCTTGCAGCCAGGATCAATGCTATCGGACCACCTCCTCTTGAATCTTCCGTATGATATGGCGGACGTCCAAGCGAAGTCAAAGGGGGTATTCAGGGTACTGGAAAGCCACAAGAAGGCACCCAAAACCTCCGCCCCGATAACAACAACGCCGGTACAAATCCCAGCTCCGTAAGGGGTGAAGAGGCCCTCGTCGGGCCAAGGGCCGGCCCTGAGGCAGGAAGCCCCTAACCGTGATAGTCCAGAAGATGGCAAGAGGAGGAAGACATCTCGCGACCCCCTGCCGAGGTATGAGCTCAACACACCGATCGACATGATCTACCTCCAAAACAAGGACAAGGGCATTTTCAAAGACCCGCCCAAATCTGGCGTCCCTGAGCATATGAAGAACAGGAGCAGGTATTGCCAGTTTTACAAAGACTTCGGGCACGACATCGTCTGCTGCTGCAGCCTTTATGCACAAGTTATGATGGCGATCCATACTGGCAGGTTGAAACAGTACGTGAAAACTGGCGGAGCCCAGCCGTTGGAAGACGTCGCCAGCTCTAAAAAAGGGAAGCAGATCCAAGCCTCTGGGTCAGGAGAGCAGACCCTGAGAATAGTGCCGACCATAGTGGGCAGGCCAGAGCCGACCCAGGATCAAGAGGAAAGGGACAAATTCCTCAAAAGAACTGAAGGAAGGGTGAAGCGCCTGAGGGGGATGGGCCATTCCGTCAACCATTTGACGGAGGAAGAGAGCCACATCTCTGCCGCCCCCATCGTTTTCACCCAGCAAGATCTAACTATGGTGCGCCAGCCTCACGACGACCCCCTAGTGATTAAGTTGCAGATCGGCTCCGCATTGGTCGGGAGGGTCCTGGTTGACGGTGGCAGCAGCATCGATATCCTGTTCCTCAGCACATTCGAGAATATGGGTCTGGATCGAAGCGCGCTCAGGCCAACCTGTCAGCCGCTGTTCACTTTCGACAGTACAAGGGTCTGCTCTTTGGGCGTTGTGACCCTGAATGTCTGCGCTGCTGAGAGATGCTTGGACGTGGATTTCATCGTCATTGACTGCCAGTCCTCCTTCAACGTTATCATGGGAAGGGGATGGATCCACGCCATGCATGGGATTGCTTCCATCCTCCACTAGGTCTTAAGATGTCTATCAAAGGACGGTACCTACACGATAGACATCAGGGGAGACCAGGCCTCTGCAAAGAAATGCTTTTCAGCCACACTGAGGGGAGCCGACGCGGGTGCAAGCACCGCAACCGGGGAAGGATAGCAATCAAAGGACCGCCTGCCAGTGTACATGAAACGAATCGAAGAGGAATCTAACGGTCCAGAATCCACGATCGAGGAGCTGGTAGCGGTTCCTTTGAAAGAGGCAGAGCCAGCGAAGGTGGTTCTACTCGGGGCCTTACTACCCGAGGAGCAAAAGAACGAAATGTTGGGATTCCTGAAGCGAAACGATGATGTCTTTGCGTGGTCCCATGACGACATACCCGGGATAGACCCCACATACACCTGCCACCGGCTGAACATAGATGAAAATTTCCCGTCAGTCAGGCAGAAGCCCCGAAGGTTCGTAATCAACAAGGAGGTAGAGAAGCTGCTGGAGAACGGTCTGATCAGGAAATACGTGTACCCGCGTTGGGTCTCCAATCCGGTAGTGGTGAAGAAGAAAAATGGCGACGACCGTATTTGCATAGACTTTACCAACCTGAACAAGGCCTGTCCGAAGGATAGCTTCCCCCTACCAAGAATCGACCAAATGGTAGATGCGACGGCACGATTCAATAGAATGAGCTTTTTGGATGCCTATTCAGGGTACAACCAGATCCCCCTGTACGCGGAAGACCAGATCCATATGGCTTTTATCACGGAGCGGGGTCTGTATTGCTACAGGCATATGCCGTTTGGCTTGAAGAACGCGGGGGCAACCTACCAAAGGTTCATGAATAAAATGTTCGCTGGGCTATTAGGGGAGACTATGGAGGTCTATATTGACGATATGGTCGTGAAGAGCAGAGAAGATTCAGACCATCTGAGATACCTAGACGAATTTTTCAGATTCTGAGGCAATATCGGATGCGTCTGAATCCCAAGAAATGTGCATTTGGGGTGTCCTCCGGTCAATTCCTGGGACATATCGTGAGCAGGGGGGGTATTGAGGCAAACCCGACCCAGCTAACCTCGATCACAAATGTGCAGAGACCCTCGACCGTTCAGGGGGTCCAACGCCTGGCCGGAAAGATAGCCGCCCTCAGCCGACTCGTCTCCAAGATGTCCGACCGGTGCAAGCCTTTCTTCCAATGCTTGAAAAAAAGCTCTACTGTTGTCTGGGGGGAGGAACAGGACAGGACACTGACAGATCTCAAGATGTATTTGAGTCACCCACCTATCCTAGCTTCCCTAGTAGAAGGGGAGCGCCTGTATGCCTATTTAGCGGTATCCGAAGTAGCAATCAGCACCGTACTATTCATCGAGGAAAACGACAAGTAGAAACCAATGTTTTACATAAGCCGCATGCTCCTGGATGCCGAGACATGATACAGTGTGGCAGAAAAGCTGGTCCTTGCTCTGGTCAATGCTAAAAGGAAACTCCGGCAGTACTTTGAGGCACACTCGGTCACCGTGTATACGGATTTCCCTATCCGTCAAATTTTGGCCAAGCCAGACTTGTCAGGACAACTGACCAAATGGGCCATCGAGCTGGGAATATACGATATCGAGTATCGGCCTAGAGCGGCGAAGAAAGGATAGGTCATGGCGGATTTTCTAGTGGAAATTGAGTCCTTCGGCGAGCAACATGACCCGTGTCAGATGTCTCAGCTCCACCCCCCCTTCAGCAGGCTGGACGCTTCACACCGACGGATCCACGAATGCCTCAGGGTCAGGTATCGGGATAGTCTTGCAGACCCCAATAGGTCTCAGGATTGAAAAGGCGTTGAGACTCGGCTTCCAGGTGACTAACAATGAGGCGGAGTACGAAGCACTACTACAAGGCCTTGAGCTGGCACTGCACTTTGGAGTAGAGGACATTGTAGTAAAGACCGACTCGCAGTTGATCGCGGGTCAGGTCAAGGGAGACTTCGAAGTAAAAGAACCGAGGTTGCACAGGTACTTCTCCAAGGTAATGGGGGCAAAAGCTCGTTTTGGCAATTTCAATATCGAACCAATCCCCAGGGAGATGAACCAGAGGGCTGGCAAGCTAGCTA
This sequence comes from Parasponia andersonii, assembly GCA_002914805.1. NCBI lineage: Eukaryota > Viridiplantae > Streptophyta > Magnoliopsida > Rosales > Cannabaceae > Trema > Trema andersonii. Next base: position 847,905 of record JXTB01000066.1, read on the forward strand.
AGAGTGCGTCAATCGGGGGTACGACTAGAAGCATAGAAGTTCTCCTAGAAGGCGAGAGCATGGAAGACCCCCCGCAGACCCCTGCGCATCACGTGTTCGTAATCGAAACTGCTGATGAAGGGTGGATGAAGCCCATCACCCAGTATTTGACATTGGGGAACCTACCCGCGGACCCACAAGAAGCAAGGTCGGTCAGGTTGAAGGCAGCCAGGTACTCGATGGTAGGGGAACGATTATACAGGAGATCGACAATGGGACCAATGCTGCGGTGCATAGGTCCCGACGAAGCGCAAAAACTAATGGAGGAAATCCACGAGGGAGTATGCGGCAACCACTCCAGCGGACGCAGGCTCGCCCACAAGGCTCTAACGGCTGAATACTTCTGGCCATACATGATGACAGAGGTAGCCCGATTCGTCAAGATATGTGATAAGTGCTAGAAGTTCGCCCCAATAAAACGCTAGCCCACAGAGGTACTCCATTCGAACATAACCCCCTGGCCGTTTGCCAAATGGGGTCTGGACATCATCGAAGAGCTCCCCAGAAGTCTAGGGGGAAGGAGGTTTGTCCTGTTGGCCACAGATTACTTCACCAAATAGATAGAAGCTGAAGCCTATGCGACCGTTGGCAAGACAGACACGATTAACTTCATCTGGAAGAACATAATCTGTCGGTTCGGGATTCCGAAAGAGATACACGCCGATCATGGCATGCAGGTCCAAAATGCTAAGGTCAAGGAGTTATGCGAACTGTATAATATAAGGCTCAGTTTCTCTTCCGTGAACTACCCTCAGGGGAACGGTCAAGCAGAGGCAACAAACAAAGCCATATTCAGCAACGTCAAAAAGAACCTGCTTAAGGCAACTGGTTAGAAGAGCTGCCGGCCGTTGTATGGGCTCATCGAACCACAGAGCGGAGGTCGACCGGAAGAACGCCATTCACCATGGTCTACAGATCAGAGGCTGTGATCCCGACAGAGGTCGGCCTCCTGACCCTCCGCTCCGAGGTGGTAAAAGATGCCCCCTTAAACGAACTCCAGCTAAGCCGCAACACAGACCTCCTGGAGGAAATGAGAGACATGGCCCTGGTCCACCTGGCTTCATACCACTAGTAGGCTAGGTCCTACTACGCAAAAAGGTTAGTGCTCGACGGTTCGATGCCAAGGATTAGGTCTTGAAAGTTAGAACAAGGAATTCCTCAAAACTGGACTCTAATTGGATCGGACCCTATGAAGTGATCAAAGCACTCGACAATGGTGTGTATATCCTGAAAGAGCTCAAGACCGGAAAAAACCTGCCGAACACGTGGAACGCTCAACACTTGAAAAAATATCACGTTTAAGACACATGCATATGATGTAAGACCATGAGAATGCTTATATTATTGAAAAGCTTAAATCCAAAATAGGTCAAGTTCCCTTTTTGCTGCACGGATTCATCTTATGGATTGCTATACAAAAGGGGTCTGCCCATAGTGGCAGACCCCACGCATTATTCATGCGTGAGACCCACGGGAATGGGTCTGCCCACAGAGGCAGACCCAATGTTTTGTGCTGCAATGGAAATGGTCTGCCCACAGAGGCAGACCCGACATTTTATGCTGCTACGGGAAAGGGTCTGCCAACAGAGGTAGATCCAACGTTTTGTGTTGCCATGAAAAAGGGGCTGCCACAGTTGCAGACCATACGCACTACTCACGCAATAAATGATCGTATATGGGAGTCATATCGCTCGTCGACAACCCGAGAAAACGTACGACGAGGAAACTGTTGTGCAACAAAAACTTGCCAGCAGACCTCGAAAATGCTCGTACTATGGGAGTCACGTCGCTCGTCGACGACCCGAGAAAATGTACGAAGAGGAAATGGCTGTGCAACAAAAACTTGCCAGCAGACATCAAAAATGCTCATACTATAGGAGTCACGTCGCTCGTCGACGACCCGAGAAAATATACGAAGAGGAAATGGCTGTGCAACTAAAACTTGCCAGCAGATCTCAAAAACACTCGTACTATTGGAGTCACGTCGCTCGTCGACGACCCGAGAAAACTTACGAAGAGGAAATGGTTGTGCAACAAAAACTTGCCAGCAGACCTCAAAAACGCTCGTATTATGGGAGTCACGTCGCTCGTCGACGACCCGAGAAAACATACGAAGAAGAAATGATTGTACAACAAAAACTTGCCAGCAGACCTCAGAAACACTCGTACTATGGGAGTCACATCGCTCATCGACGACCCGAGAAAACGTACGAAGAGGAAATAGTTGTGCAACAAAAACTTGCCAGCATACCTCAAAAATGATCGTACTCTGGGAATCGAATCGTGAAAAAAAAATGTTTGCCGATGATCCGAGAAAACGTACGAAGAGAATGGGGGTGTGCAACCCAAAAGCTTGCCAACGGACCCCCCAAGGAGCATTTTTAGCTACATGAAGAGCTAAAGGAAAGCAGGGTCGGGTTCCACCCATTGGAAGTGGACCCTCCCTAAGGAATGTTTTGGCTACACGAAGAGCTAAAGGGAAACAGACTCTAGCCGGAGGATGATTTATTTTTGCATGAGCAGGGTATGAACGGATTTGGAGTCTACCCGTTGGAAGTAGTCCAGAACCAAACAAAACATGAAGACAGAAATCAAGATTAAAGCCTGTTTATTATGTCCTAAAAATACAAAGTGCGCAGTGTGCACTCATGAACCCTACTTATGGGATACAGGTCTAGAGCGGACCCTTAAGGAGACATCAGAGTGATAATGCCTTGTTTGTTCCCGGTAAGAGCCAAGCCCAGGCCTTCTCCTTTGCAACGACGGGTCCAAACAATGGTCAACTAATCCTTGGAGCTGGTTCCGAGCACGGTTCCATTTGGGGTCGGAAAAATCCAGCCACAACTCTGCCAAAACAAGTTATAACAAGAGTTATGCCTCCATGAAACTGGATGGATCAAAACTTGCACCCCTATCTCCGGAACTAATCTTGGCAGTCATGACCCGAGAAAGACTCATTAATAGTCCGAAATCGAGACCATACAATTATTTATATAGACGGTCGGACGCGGTCAACAAAGAAAAAGAAAACAGACTAAAGAGAATAGCATGGTTCTTATTATTTATTCGAAGGATTACAACGAAGGTCAGCATTAAAAATGTGCAAAGTTAGAGACCCTAGTTACCTCCATCCATGGGAGCACGGCCAATCCCAGTGCTGGGACCGGCCCCAGAGGAGTGTGGCGTGGCAGGATCGGACTCGTCACTAGATATAATGACCGCGCCAGACCCTTCACCGGTTGAGACCCCAAGGCTAGGCTGAATGTCAAGGGCTTCCAGAGTTCGATCTAGTGGACCAGAAGAGGGGATAAGCTCTATCGCACCAGGAGCAGATGTAAAGGGTCCGCCTTTTTCCACAGCAAGCATCTCCAACACGTTAGCTGGGTATGTGATACTGATCTCATCCCCGAGCTGCTGCATATAGTGCTTGACGAAGTAACGGTCCCTCTCGATGCCTTTTGATCTTCAAATTGGTCTGGCATCACCACCTCAGCGTGGCTTTCAAACTCTCTATTCTCCCATCCAGACCTGTAACTTTCCGCAGAAAGGACGTCCACCTGCCTCTGTACCTAGTTTTTAATTTTTCCGCATCTGCCAGTCTATACTTCAGCGCCGCCAACCTGAGCTCCGCCTGCCACTGCGATAAGTCGACCAATAAAGAGTTAATACCAGTGAGGTCCTCGCAGTATTTACGAGACATCTCCACCTGAGCGGGATTTTTGTGATCCAAAAAGAGATATCGGTTTATCTCATGGGACCGGTCAAGTCTGCGTTACAGAGAGTGGGCCTCTAGCTTGGCTGCTGCCTCAGCTTTTCTCGCTTCCTTGGTGTCTTCAGCAGCCTTGTCACAAGTAATGAAGGCTAGTCCCATCTCTGCCCTTGCGCTCTGTAACTCCTGCTCCTTGATCCTCAGCTTGCCCTGGGCCAGTCTGGCGGCTTCGAATTGAGCAAGTTTGTCAGCCTCCGCCTTAGCCAATCTCGCAGCCAGCTCCTCGCATCTGGTCCTCTCGACACTCAGAGCATGAGCCACCGCGCTGTTGACCCTTGCCTCCTCAAGGCTCCGATATATATCGAAGTCAGACCTCAATTCGGCGAGGGCGGCCTCGCTGCGCTCGGCCAGTGCAGAGCAGGAACTCAGCTCCTCGGTCAGATCCCTGACACGAGAAGAGTAGAAGGACTAGATGACAGCCAGCTGCAAGTTAAACAACAAAGGGAGGGTCAGCGCTTAGCAAAGATGTTGAAAAATATAGAAGTAACCGAGTAGAACAAACATGCGCGAAGGTGCGGTTGCTGATAAGCTCGACATTCTCCCAAGAGAGTGCCTCCAGCTCCGGCTCTATAGCTGGACCCTCCCTTTGGACGTCGCCCGCACCTGGGGAACACGGCCCCGCCCAGCTGGCCATAAGGGCACCCTCTCTGCCCGCCGGGCACGCATCCGAGGCAACAGCGATAGGGACTGAGGGAAGTCCGGCGCCATCAGGAGCACCATCGGCCACGGTGGGAGGCGATGCATCTCCTCTAGGCAGGCCACGGTGTACCGACCTTTTTCTCCGTAAAAGGGCCAGCGTCGCCCCATCATCATCACTGTCAGATGAGGGGGCGACTCTGCCCCTCTTCTCCACCTGGCCCTCTTCTTCGTTGGACGAGCCGACCTCGCGTTGCCGCTTTGTGGGGACCGGGGGAGGGGAGGATAGTCTAGATTTCAATCTCAGAGCCCCCTCACTGAGCTCGGCGATCTCTCCACCGAGGCTAACAACGCTAGATTTCGAATCGGAGTCAGGGGTGGACGAGATTGCTGCAGCAGACCCCCCAGCCGGACTCAGCACCATCTCTTCCCCACGCACGATCCGGGTGGCAGACGGTCCCCTGGATGGAGGTCTGCCTGCATCAAAGCAGGGGACCGCTGGTTTTTCTCCTCCTAAAAGCACCACGAGGCATCGGCCAGCGGGTGCCTTGGTATGAGCCTTGTGAGCCGCGGCTCCCCCCTTGACGGGTGAGGGGTCAACCGATGGGCCTGTCTCAGAACCTGCAGAGAATAAATAACATGTTTAACTCACGGCCACAATCTGACCCACGAAACTCAAGGATGCGAAAATGAACTCACCCTTGGCCTTCTTGGGGGCGGCGGTCTCCTCACTGTGGAGCCTGATGCACTCCGCGGCCACAACCCTCACAGCCTCCTCGAGCTCGTGGCTAGACGGTGCCACCAGGTCGTTGGAGCCCGCTAATTGGCTTAAAGCCGTAACCTGCTGGCCCACCATGGCAATTCTATCATGCTCATCCCGGCAGAATCGGTTCAGGGCAGAGGCGTCAAGTCAGCTCCGCATGTGCTTGGTGATGACCCAGGTATCCAGAGGGAATGGGAGATATGAAACCATCCTGGGCATCATGTTCATCACCAGGGAGTTGAGGACGGCCTGGATGTACCGGCAATCCCTAGGAGATCCGAAGATTATGATCTCCTCCAAGCCTTTGAGCCGCCCTGTCGACAAACGCGGCTCAAACTTACTCTCTTCTACCGAGGCTGCACAAGACAAAATAACATGAGCAATAACATCGGGAGAAGGCGCAGACCCAAAAATCACGACCTAACACTTACTCTGCAGGAAGGTTGAGGGAACTTGGAAATGCTCTCCATTCACCCAAGGGGAGCACCACGCCCCTCTAACAGCATATAGCCTGGCGTGAGAGTCCTATTGTTTGTCCGACCGTGGCAACCCCCAAAAGATGTGACGTCCTGGCAGCGGTTGGAGGTAGAAGGTGGGGTAGGAGCCTTTCTTGGGGATGAGGATAAGCTTATAAGTATAAAAGACCACCTCCAAGTCGATATGCATGTTATAGGTAACTGACAGGGCGGAAAACCCCATCAGAATCATGATCCCATTTGCATTCAGTTGCATCGGATGGATTCCCGTCAGAGCAAAGAATTGGTGGATCAGGGGAGGAAGAAGGAATCGCAGCCAGTCTAGATACTTTCTGCCCAGAACGATGGAACCCTCGGGGGCACAAGGACGAAGATACCAGTCCGCCGGACCCTCAACCCGTTGTAGCATCACTCCTCCGGGGAGGTAGATCTGCCTCCTCAGTGAATCCAGCTCTGAATCCACGACAGGGAGCAATTCCTGATTTTGACTCGAAGCCATTGTTCTGAATACGACTGAAAGAATAAAAGTCTCTGGAGAGGAAGGAAACAGAAATCCTATGATTTTATGAGGCTAGAATGAGTGAAGATTTTAGTAAAGTGGCAAATGAATGCAATTGCGGCTTTTATAGAGGAGGAGGCGAAGCGTTTTTCTGGAAAAAGGGATAATAAGGAGACCGAACAGTCGGAACTTCAAAATTCAAACAGGTTTCGTGCTATGGGATGGCGTGCCTCTGCATCGGTAAGGGGGGAACCACGTGCATCCCCCGGATTGGAGAAATGGATAAACGATTTCCCCACTTGATAGATACGAATCTATCAAGTACGGAAATGTGGGCAGTTGTGGGACCCGTTCCCAAATCATACACCACGTGGACGATTAAGTGGCAGAACAGGTCACAAACGGGGCCCACCATCTGATAGCTGTCGAGAGTGATTAGCTAAAGGACACACGGGTCACACGTGGTACCACATCAGCTATTGGGCTTCCCTAGGTTAGGGTCGAGCCCATCACAGACCCTAGATAGGCCCGGCCCAATCCGACCCTTATCTCGACAGCTGAGGGGTCGGAAGTCCCAAGGGTCTTCCACCAGACTACAATAGAGAACAGCTCACAACTCCAGACAGAGCATTTAATGCGATCTGAGATAGGTGGACACAGGGGGCAAGCTGCCCTGACAGAACGGCGATTTGTCCAAATCTCACCGCTGACAGATTCAAGCCGTAGGAGGCGGCGCAAGCCAGGCTATAACGACACAGAGAAGATCACGGTAATCTCGGCTCGTGACCTCTGGGAAAAGCTTCGAGGAGAAAGGTACTCAGTCCTGAGATTGGGACCCGAATGGACCACAATCACAGGACTATATATATATATGAGCCATGCGTTCCCGCAAGGGGCATATACGCTTACAGAAAGAAATATATAAAAAAGCTTATGAGCAAGAAACAAACAGATACTCATACTGAACTAATTCCTTACTACCATGTATCAAAGATAAACCACTGACTTAAGCATCGGAGAGTCTTTGCAGGTAGCCACCCCCGCCTCTCTGACCCTGCTTAGAGTTCAGAGTACTTTGGAATAGCAAGGACACGTGGACAGTTGGAGAACACATCATCGGCGATTCAGAGACACGTGGACGGCTGGTGAGAAACCGCTCCAATACTATAGAGTAAAGTCCAGAAAACTCTAGTTAAGCCTAATATTCTAATTAGGAAATCATTAAATTTAATCTCATATTTCTTATAAGAGAGAAACAAAAACAAGGCAAAACATTTTATTACAAGTTCATCAAACGGTAAAACCTGCGCTTAGGGAACAAGGTGTCAACATCTAAATCAAATGATTAGTACTATGCATAGTTAGGTGAAGATTGACAGAGTTCTCAAGTTGGTTGAGTATTGCCATAGATTTAAGGAAATTCTTCGGGTCCACTTCGGCTTGACAACAAAGAAAATGAAATTGGCCAGTAGAAACGAGAAACAATATTGCACCACTTGATAATAGAAATTAAAATAACATAAGTTAGAAAATTATTTTAATCTCCAAAATAATTGAAAGAGACTGACTTGAGTTTGTGTAGCTAGTTCTTATTGCCTTTAAAAGTCGCAAGTGTCAGAAAAGAAACACAAGAATCAAAGCATTTTTCTTATGTTTAATACATTTTAATTTATGCTTTTAGATTAAGTAAATGCTTTTGTTAAATACATTTTAATTTATGTTTTTATTTTACCTTGGATCTTCTACAATAAGACAGGACAATAGTGCCAGAGATCCCTCAAATAAATTAATACTCTTTAATTGATGAATTGAAGCATATTATTATACTCATCAATTATATATATCACGTAGACTATCTAACATTGTCCTTCCACCACGGACTAGCTATATTGACCGTTACCATCATATTTGAGCGAATAAAAGTTAAGATAGAGGTAACATTTTTCCTTTGATTAGTTCGGGTCACATTTACAATTTGATTAGAAAAAGCCTTTGGACCTCAGTTCTGGAAATGGAACCTGGTGACACACCTAAAACATTCCACTAGTAGAACATGATAACAAAATTGAATTGATAATAGGTTGACGAATAAAGCTTTCATGGCCATCCACAGCCTTCCATCATGAGTTTTTCATTGTTTTTTTTTTTCTTTTTTAAAAAAATCGTGCATCTTCTTTCTTGAGGGTCTTGAGAGATCAATATTTTCTAGGAAGAAAGGAATTACACCGTTGAATCGAAAACTAAGTTACATGAATTTTTTCTTGTAGTTGGTTTAATTTTTTATTTGTTAGTTATGATTTTAATCCATTTTCTCTTATAGTGCACAAAGTGTCCACATACCAACTATAGTTCAATAATCGGGTCATAATTCAGAAAAACTTTGGTGTAGGGATATCTGACATCATTCTATTTTTGCGTCAAAATCAATTTACAAGAAGTAATTATCTTTTCCTTTTAACTTAAGCCTATCTTATTTTATGCTTCCATTGTAATATGTATTTGAGGTTGAATATATATATACATGTTTGAATCAAAATTAAGTGATTAGTTTTTTAATTTTTTGAAATTACAAAATATATCGTTGTAATAATTGAGATTGTATTACGACCAACAAAACAATATCATCACAATAAAATTCTATAACAACGTAATTAAGATATTCAGAAAAATAATAACCACATAGGGACTTTCGCTATTTACTGTAGTGACATGAGGTGAATAGTGTAGATAACAAAAAATCTCTAGAACTACCTATCATCACACATACATGTACCAGCAGAAGTAAACGAGTTATCGCACTTGTAAATTAAAATAAAAAAAAACAATTACCGTTTCGACGCTAAAGAAAGAAGGATTTGAGATATTTCGCTACAAAATCTTTGGAACTATGATTCAATTTCGAACATGTTTGGTTGGTAGATGCCTTTTACACAAGAGAAAATGGAGTAGAGTTGAAAATAGCAAGTCAAAAACTGAAGCAAGAACGAGAAGAAATTTTGTCACTTAACTTTAGATTCAACGTTTTTTCGTTCTAATTATTCTCTGGATTTTTTTTAATAACATTTCTATAAAAGAGTGTCCATGTTCATTTTACCTAGCAATTCCCTAAAAATAGGGGGATTGCTGTACACGCTATTATGCAAATAATTATTGTGCATAATGCGCGTAAGTTGGCAGTTTTAAATTTCAAATTAAATTAAAAAATAGTTTAATTCCCTAATTAAATAATAAATATAAATATCTATTCATAATTATCTAGTTTCTTAATTTATATAATAAGAAATTAACTATAAAATATCTTACAGATATTCTCAATTGCCAATTTGAAATGATCAACCCAATAATATGCGTACAATTTTCTTTTGGAAAATTTCTTTCGAATTTTAATCAGAGATTATTTAAAACACCAATTAAGAGTATTTTAAATTCAAATATAGCCAATCATAATTAAGCAAATAATCCCTTGGTCTCTTCCGACCAAAAAAAAAAAATCTCTTGGTCCTGAGATTATTTACATTGGCCATTTACATGCCAGTGTCATAAACCTTTGCCTGGTAAGAGTAAGTGGGCTAGGTTTGTGGAGTATTGGGCTGTGAGGCCTAATTGCTATCCTTTTATACTAGAAAAGGACACTCTCCACTAATTTTTAAGAAATAATACCAAAATACGACCTCCAGAAAATAATTATTCTTTTGTATGGATTTTTTATGGTATTTTTCTAAATACTTAGCTAAAAGTTGATTTCTCTGATTATTGCTAAAAACAAAATTGGTTTTTAAGTTTCTGGTAACCAAAATTGGTATTTTTGATTCTGCTTATTAGTTTCTCTGATAAATAATTTGTTTCTCTAGTTATTTATAAAAACCAATTTGGTTTCTCAATTTCTGATAAGTAAATTATTTTAAGTAACCAAATTAATTTCTTAGTTTCTGATAATCAAATTAATTTCTCTAATTCTGGTTATTTAGTTTTTTTGTTAAACAGATGATTTCTTTTGTTTATTACCGTTGATTTCTTTAGTTATTACTAAAAACTAGTTTGGTTTCTCAATTTCTAGTAACTAAATTATGGTTTTAATTATTTAGTTAGCTATTGGAAACCATTAACAAGTATATAACAAATATGGTTTCTTGCAATAACCAGAGAAACCAACTTCTAGCTAAAATATTTATAAAAATATATCTAAAAGGCGAATGGAAAAATAATTATTTTTTGTAGGTCATATTTTTGTATTATTTTTGAAAAGATAGGTATAAGCATCTAAAACCCATTTTCTATCCACCTTTTTGGATCTATAGTGGTACAGTATTAAACAGTAGTTCTAGGGGAATCAAACAATGCAGACTTTGTAGAATTCACAAATAACATAAGTTAGAAAATTCATCGGATCTTCAAAATAAAGAGAGAGACTTACTTTGGTTTCTGTAGATAATTCTTATTGCCTATCAAAAGTTGTTAGTATCAGAAAAGAAAAATAATAATGAAAGTATTTTTGTCATGTTTAATTGATAAATTTTTATGCTGTAAGATTGAGAATTTCACCTTGGTACTTCCACCATGGCCTGGCTAGCTTGCTAGTTACGACCATCATTTTTCCGTGAACATGTACTAAGATAGAGATAACAGTTTTCCTTTTGATTGGGTCCGGTTCACATTTGATAGGTATATATAGCTTCAATTCTAGGATTATTATTATTCAAAAAAAAAAATCCTAGGAATATTACCATTTGACTTAGAAAACGTCTTTTGACCCCAGTGTCAGTTCTGTAGATAGAACTGGTTTCAATTGAATACCTGGTAACCCAGCTCTTATACTGCATGAGAACACGGTCGTAAGCTGAGTTGATTTTTTCCTTTCTATTTTAGCCATTAATCCTATTGTTTCATACCAAATACATAGATAAATAAAGTTTTATGGCCATCCACAGGATTCATCATGCATGTTTTGAAGTGATTTGGTTTTTTATGTGGCAGAATTTCAATTCCAGATCCTCTTCTGATAATTTATGCATGCCATCGGAAACACATATCTTCATAAGAGAGATTATAGATCTGTATGTAAGTCTATACGTATTTACATTTATGCTAAAAGCAATATGCAGAGAAGTGTGACCAACTTCATAAGATAGATTGCATATAAGTTTGTTTATACGTACTTATGCTAAAAATATTATTCAGAGAACTTATAGACTAAATTAAGTAATAATTCTAATATCATAAATTACAATGAATTCTAAAGTATTTGTAAAAGCCTTGTGAATCATTACCTCACAAGGGGTGACAAGCCAAACTGAGAAGCTGGTCAATCATCAATTTATGAGAGAATCATCCCTTGAAGTCTGGAAGCCCAGGACGAGCAGAACTCCAAATCCACCAGAGAAATTACGAGGCATATTCTTCGAGAAGAGATTTAGAATTTGCTGCAACTATCATTTCTTCCTTGATTAGCCGGCATAACAATCCTAGCATAGCATACACCTCTACAGCTTTTGAGTGAGATTGATCACTTGAAACAAATGTATGAATCTCACCAGAAATTTCCACCCAGCTACAACCTAGAGATTTGAGATCACAATCGCTCCTTATCAATTTACGAAGTCTAGCCACATCAAGCCAGCCTCCTTTGGAAGAATAGATACTAGACATGATAGTATAATTCACTGGAACTTTTGGTTCTAACGCAAAAAGCTTTCCTGCAGCCAATGTGCCTGGCCCAGCTTCATTTGGAATTGAGTTCAAAATATTGAAAGCCTCATCAAGAAAACCAGCTCGTGCAACAAGGTCAACTAGACAGGTATAATGTTCTGAATCTGGTACGATCTGATACTTCTCAATCATCATCTCAAAGTACTGAAGACCTTTATCTATTAACCATCCATGGCTACAGGATGAAATAACCCCTTAGAACGGTTATTCTATCAGGGGTCAATCCACAAGTCAACATTTTCTTGAAACTCTCTGTAGCTTCCTCAAGGCCATGGAATGCATAGGCACAGATAATTGACGTTCATGTAAACATGTTAGGCTCTGCAGCCAAGCTAAAACACTGACATGCACCAACAATGTTGCCACACTTGTTGGAGTATGCATTTATCAATGCATGCACAGTTGACAAAAACCACTGAAAGCCAAATTTAATTGTGTACGCATGACCTTGCATAAGTTCAGTACTTGCACCTGCATTGCCGCATGAGCTCAAAATGCTGGAGAGAGTTAATTCGTCTGGAGAAAAATCATATCTTGAAGCATTTGTCGGAAGAGTTCGATAGCTTTCTTGCTTTCTCCATGCTGTCCATATCCGACAATCATGGTGGTCCAAGATACTACGTTTCTAATGGCCATTGTATCGAAAACTATGTGAGCATCAACAATGCTTCCATTCTTCGAATACATGTCAATGAGTGCAGTTGCGACTAGAACATCCAAATCAAAAGACTGTCTAAGAACAATGCCGTGAATCTGCTTTCCCAGTAGACGTGATTCTGAAGTACCACACAAATTAATCAGGCTAACAAAGTGAATTTATCCCCCTTAACACTTTCCGACCACATGAAATTGAAGATCTGAATAGCTTCCTTGGATAAACAATTTGAAGTGTAACAATACATCCACAAAACCAAATCTCTGAACAAAACAAAATCAAAAGCACGCCTTGCATCTTCAGCTAAACCGCATTTTGCGTACAAATCAATAAGAGCAGTACCAACAAAACAATTAGAACCAAATCCCAGTTTCAGAATAAAACAATGCAATTGTAAACCAATCTCAACATCGTTCAGAACAATGCACAAACGGAGCAAGACATGGAATGTTATATCATCTGGACACACCTGTTTCGAGCTAACCCCAGAGAAGAATTTGACATGTAGCCACTTCTTTCATCAACAATTCCACTTATCACTGCATTCCACGCTACAACACTTTTAACAGTCATTTCATCAAGCATCGTATGTGAATCATTAAGCTCCTTGCATCTAACGTAAACGTTCAATATCAGATTCTGCAAATAGGGGTTACACAATCACAGCTTTACCAAATGCCCATGTAATTTTTTTCCTTCGCAACCAAAACCCATTTTCACCGAGATTTTAAGAGCGTTGGAGCAAAGAGAATGAGCCAAATGAGATTCATGGAAGTGGGTCGACTCGGAAACTGATAATATGGCTCCGAGTCGACTCAGATAACGAAAATTGAGAGATTGATGGCACGGGTCAGCATGTTTCGATGCATTTGTGATTGTTTTAATGAAAACTGGAGAAGTTTGCGGGAAAGGTAACGGTCATTCGAAATGGACGGTGGAGATTGAGGATGAAGGGCCTTTAAATAGCATGGTCCATGGAATAGCAAATATATAACACTAGTCTGTGAAGAGTACCATTGTTTTAGCCAATCATAACGAATGCTAGGAGTGAAAATGCGAAATTGCTTTTTTCCTTTTTAGTTTTAAAATATAACTACATAATTTCGAGATTAGTAAGTATTAGAAAATTAGATACAAACGTTATTGTCGTAAGGCAATAATCCTTTGAGGGTAGGTTTTATGTGAATTTATTAATATGTAGAACAGAAGTTAACAACTGAGAGCATAAATAAGACATACGAAGAACCCACAAAATATTATTATTATTATTATAGAGTCTTGCTCCTGCGTTATTAAGCAGCTCAAAAATAAAAAATAAATAAATAAAAAACGAGTCTTGTTGGGCAAGAAATAAGTGTCTTCAGAGACAAGAAATATGACTACAAATATGTGAGTATAGGATATGTAAAAAATGTGAAACCGGGAAAGGTGAAAAGATTTGGATTGCTAGGGCTACTGAACGTCTTGGCTGAGTCTTTATCTTCTACCCATATAGGTAGAATTTACAAGAAACAGCCAAGAACTCCAACTCTTCGGGGCTTTAATAAACTCTGGGTCTCTAGTCACCTCTCCCAGTTTTGCGTTTAGATGTCCTATTCATGGGAAAATCCAATTTTTATGTTTAGATACCCAGGCATATGACTTTTTTTAAAAAATAAAAAATAAAGTCACCCATAGTTTAACAGCCGATTTGGTTTAATAAGGGAAAAAGTTAGTTATGCGTATTTCTTATTGGGATGAATATAACTGAGACTAAGGCTGTTACATACCAAGGTTCTTAAACTTGGAGGATAGGTTATATACAATATACAACAATGTTCATAGTCAATTGTTTCTGATTATGCATCTTTATGTCTAATTATTTTGACAGAGTTTATAAGTAAATGCCAACTTTACAAAAAGTTTTGAGAACCCTTTATAAGTAAATATTGATTTATTAGTAGCAAATCTAAAACTACAAATAACTAATTTTGTGCAACATGATTGAATAGATATTTGATGAGGAGAAATGTGGTTAGCAATTTTCTAGCTCAAGATTCCAATGTAAGATCCAATGGCTGCCACACTACAACTCCTTAAAAGCCAAAGAATGAAGCTGATCCAAGGCATAAAATTGCTCTCCATACTACTTTCCTTCAATCTTCTGTCAAAAGATTTAACTTCAAGCCTAATTATATCCCTATACTTGTTTGAGGACTACAACAAAAAGGGGTGGAACCACCATGGAAATACCGGCAAGTAGCGACTCAGATTAGCAAAACCTTTGTCCACATAGTGATCTTCTCCAATCCAAGCCTTACCTAAGACCAACAAATGATCAAAACCAGAGGTAGAACAAGCTATAAGTCCTTGTTTCTGGTCCCAAAATATGAGAAGTGACAAGCGAGGGACTGAAAGTAGGCAATAAGAAGCAGAATAATACTATATAGTTCATATTCATTTCCATTGTGTCATCTATGGAAAACTTTTGTGCATTACTTAGATAAATAAATGCTTGACATTTTTTTTAACTAAGAAACTATATGAGTAGATTGCGTAACCACACTTTTATTTTTAATGTGAAGCTCTCTTTAGTTCGAATTCCCTTCTAAGTGTTTTTCTTTTTTTTTTTAATTAAAAAAAAAAACTCAAACGTAGGACCTTTTTAACCGAAAGTTAATTCATTTTTTTTCTTTTATTTACTAATTTTTTTTTTTTTAAACATGAGAGAAAAAAGTGCGGTGAGAATAAATGTTTAGCGTACTTTTTTGTCTCACTCGTTAGGAAATTCTATTTTTTATATTGGGCTATATATTTTAAATAATTGTATTAGATAATATTATTCTTAAGCAGACATAAATGATTTAATTAAGGCTAGGGCGGGATTATGTATAGATACTAATATGGATATCCTGTTAGTCACCTAATTAGGTTTGATGGATACTAAACATAAACTATTTAAAGAACTTATTAAGATTACCATCCTTGCAGTCAAATATCACGTACCCTCAATTTTCTGTAACCCACCATCAGTTACAGAGAAGTGACATCAGACTTTAGTTGCAGAAGATCAAAATTCTCAAAATATCATCTCTTGTTCACGCTTCCGCCTTCGATCTTTCTACCTCTAATCCTCTAAAGATTAGTCATGAACTCAAGTTTATTCAACAAACTCTAACTTATTAATTTAACATGAATGATTTAGGATTTCTATTTTGTTTATTTGCAATCCTAATATTATCTAACATCATTATCATAAATTCATAATTCATACGGAGGAGTGTGTAAAAAAATAAATGTGTGCTGAGTGTGTACTTACTTGTTAGTGAGCTCTTTTTTCTTCCTCCATTTGTTTCTTTCAATCCTTTTTTTTTTTCCTTTTTCAACACTTCTATTTTTCACTTTTGACTAATTTAATATAAATATTCATTAAGGTAGATATTATTAGAGTTGGCCTTTATCGCTCTTCGTATTCGTATGTATGTGAATGTATACATTAATAACTAATAATACAATTCAGGGACATTGTTTTGTCTTTTCGTTTAAAAATGTCTAATTATTACACATATATATAGTTTTTTAGCCTAAATTATGTCCAAAGTCCCTGCTAAAAAGTTAATATATATATATATAAAATAGCTTGCACAAAATA
This sequence comes from Parasponia andersonii, assembly GCA_002914805.1. Classification (NCBI taxonomy): domain Eukaryota; kingdom Viridiplantae; phylum Streptophyta; class Magnoliopsida; order Rosales; family Cannabaceae; genus Trema; species Trema andersonii. The sequence continues at coordinate 864,079 of JXTB01000066.1, forward strand.
AATAAAATTAGACCAAATTTCGGGTTCCGTCCCTTATGTACACTAGTTTATGTATGAATAGAAGAATAGTAAACATATATTGGTAATGATGAATTTATAGTATCATATTTGTTCAACGATAGAAAAAGTATCCATTATGATGGCTTTTTATCATCAATTTGAGGAAAATTATTCTGAGAAACATGCATAAAAATGACAAGTTTGTTAATTACCCCTTTTCAATTTATGAAAATCAATTCGAGTGAATTTTGCCCTGAAGAAACGTGTTACAATAGAGAAACTACATTAACTTATTAAAAAAAAAAAAGAGAGAGATAAATTATATTTACAAATACGATAGAATAAGTTTGTCATGCATAATGCTCACCTACCGAGACTAGCTCCATGGATGGGTAGGGATTAAGTATTAGATCAGGAGTTCGATTCTTAGTATATGAGAGTTATTTTCTTTTTTTTTTTTTTGTAATAAGTGAAAATCAATACTTAAAGCACACTTTTTTAAAAAAAAAATTGTCACTCCAAAAAAAGACAAAAGTCAAATCACTGAAAGAGAAAAAAAAAGTAAGTAAAAATATAATTAACCGAAAGAAGAATCGGTTTATAATATTTCAAAGGATTAACTACGTTAATGACCCCTATATTATATCTATTGCACTGCTTTAGCATCTAAATTTTCAACTCATAATAATGGCCAATAAATTATGTAATTATTGTAACAATCACTCTTTGTTATAATTTTAAATATTTAATAAAAATAAGTCATTACAAAGTATAAAGTTTGATAATTATGATAAAAAATGAGATTCCAGAGTTTTTACTATATAATAGGATATTAAGACTTATGCAATTATTGCAGCAATTACTATTTCTTTTATAAACGGTTAAATTTGTAATAGAAATGAGTCATACGCAAAGTATACATTTTGCAGTTCGGTAACTATAGCTAATAACAAAATTTTGACTCATAGATGCATATAATGCCCAATTATACATTTAGTTTTGACAAATTTCTGTTAAAAAACTAATAGATTGTAGCAAATAGGTCATTACCACAGCAATTACATAATTAAACTTATATAAATTAATAAGTCAGAATCTAAATAGTATAATAAATATAATTCAGAGATCATTATTATCGTTAACATTAGTGAAAACCAACTAGAGCTTAAAGATATAAACTTAATATTTTGTTTACATGACTTCCGACTAGAAAAATATTTTAATGAATCTGTTACGTAATTCCCAAAGTTGAGATTAGTAATCTGATTTTATTATATCCAAATCTTACATTTTCTCAATTAAAATATTACAAAATTTGCAATAGAAAATTACAAAGTTTTAGCTAGTTAGTGAAAAATAAATAAATAAAAAAATCGAACTGCTCCTTAAAAAGAAAAATATAAATATCGATATGATTTAAGTTGCCTCCACCATTTTTTCCCCTCTCCGACCCCTCAAGTAAATAGACTTCTTGTAAAATTAAAATGTAATGTTTTCTCCTTTCATTCCAACGATCTTAGCCAAATTAAAATTTTAAAATGAGGTGGTATAACTTATAACTCATCCTCAATTTAAATCATAGTTGGAGTTTAAATTTTTATTTATTTTGTATTTTAATTTCTTTCCAAATCTTTACTTTTTGTAACATATTTTATCCTATTTAAATTTTGGTTTATAGATAACCATTATCATGTCTATATATATGAACACTATCAATAAAGAATTATCAAGTTTCCATCATTTCGTAATCTATTTATATTTCACAACTCACATGATTAACTCTTATATAATTTTTGTTTTAAGATATAATGGAGATCACTCTTAAAATAGTGGATTTCTAAGGTGCTTGAATATTTTTTTTTTTTAAAAAAAATAATGGAGATTACTCTTAAAATAATGGGTTGCTAATTTTTCCATTTTCTCACAAAGAAATTGGAGTTTATGAGTTATTGCTTATTATTTAGGAATCTTGAGTTAATATTGTTTCTAAACCCTAAAATAAAATATGAAGTAGTAAGATTGAGTATTAGTCAGGTTTTGGGTGGGTTACACTACCTACTCAACCCACCCAAATGATTTTTGAGTTTCAAAAGTGCAACCCGTAACCCGCCCAATTTGAGAGACAGAGTTGTGTAATCCAACTATTTTGTAGGTTAGGTTGGTCGAATTAACATGTCGTAGCGATAGAAGGGAATTCGAGATCTGATGGAGGCAGAGCATGGGGTGAGATTTCGAGACAGGTTGACGACAAAATAGAGCGACGAGGTAGATAGAGTGAATCAGCGATTCTGAGAGGTTGAACAGCAATGAAAGTGAGCTCAACCTTTGGGTACTTGGTTCATAGCTTAGACGACATAGGAGTAGAGTTAGGTCGGCCCTTTGAGAAAGTTTAAGCGAGAGTGAGTGAGTTACTATGTCACTGGAAAGGGTGAGAGCTTGAGAGAAATAGGTTATGGAGGGAGCCGAGGGGTACAGTGCAATGTGAGATAGTGGTTAGGTTTTTTTTTTTTTTTTTGTTTTTTTCAAAGAAATATATCTCAGGAATTATATAATATATCGTGTAGGAATGTATACTAAATTAAAAATATTTCTAAGTATTTTCTTAATTGGACGAGTTGGGTTATACTGAGTAGGTTACAATCCACTCCCAATCTGACCAACAAAATAATGGGTGGGTTGTTCTGCTCATGTTTATATCGGGTTGTAGTCAGGTATTTTGCACAGCCCTAAACTATGAATAAAATTTTAAAAGATAAAAGAAAAAGTATTTTCGGCTAAATCTTCAAAATACATAAATGTTCATTTATGACTATAAGATCTGCATCTAATTACATAAGATTTTCCGAATCTTATTGTGAGGCCGGTTCTTAGATCACGTGCCACGTAAACGATTGAGTGGCAAAACAGGTCACAAAGGGGACACGCTATTCGACACGTACCCAGAATAACCATTTAAAAGCCACACGAATCGCATGCGATACCGCATGGGCCCATGGGCCGTCCGAGAACAGGGCCGAATCCATCCCAAATCCTGGACAGTTCGGCCCAATACAGTTCTTGCCTCGGCAGCTGGAGGTTAGAAACCTCGAGGATCTTCCGCCAGAAGACCATGAGAGGCAATGCACTGCTCCAGACCCAGACAGGACATTTAATGCAATCCTGGGTATGTGCCCACATTGGGTAAACTGTCCTGACAGAACAGCAGTTTATCAAAGTCTCGCTCCCGACAAGCTCGAGTCGCAGGGGACGGCGGAAAGCTGGCCACAACGATGCAAAGGAAATCACGGTAATCACGGTCCGTGATCTCTGAAGTAAGTCATGATGAGAAAAGGTACTCGATCCTGAAATTGAAAGCCAGAAAAGTTCCTAGTTCCAGGATTATATATACGAGTCTTGTTTCTCCCTCAAAAAAAGGGGATGAAGATAGACTTATACAGAATAAAATTTTATATTTGCTACTCAGACTCAGGAATAAACAATTGACTTAAGCATCGTAGAGTTTTTGCAGGTGGCTACCCCCGCCTCTCCGACCCGACCTGAAGTCAAAAAAAATCTGAGATAGCAAGGATATGTGAACAGTTGGTAGATACAACGTCAGCAGTTCAGAGACACGTGAACAGCTAGTAAGAATCAAATCGACATGTGGACAGCTGATAAGAATCGGATCAACACTTATATAATAAGAGTTTTAGATTTTAGAATTACAATATGAGTTGAGACCTAAACAATAATTTATTTTTAGTGGTATTTTAGGGGCGTGCTAAGAGATTAAATAAGATTATATTATCTATAGACATGTGAGTGGCATTCATGTAATTTCCTGTCAATGTATTTTCACAGAAAAAAAAAAAGGTCATTAATTAATCATCAAAGATGGTTGGGAGAGGGGGAAAAATTGACAGTATAACCACTATATGATTTATATTTCTAATACTTTTTTACAGTTAATAACTTAGCTTACTTTTAATTAAAATAAACGAGATCGAAAGACGAAATTACAAACATTTGTAGATCTCAAGCTTCATTTTCATTTGACATATATCACAAATTATTTTTTAAAATCATGTTTTCAACTTTATTCATCATTAATATCAGTTAGTACATTGCGAGATAAAGTAAAAGCCTGATCACAGCCCAAACACAATGATCTTCCACATAATAAAGATACTAACAAGCAAAATACTAACAATAAATCTGAAATGTAGTGCATAATTTATGTGCATTCGTACAATTTAGCGCAGAACATAAAAATCATCGTCCAATGTAATTCATTTATCGTGCGAAATTTGGCATTGTAGTAAACTTTGACTGCATTACAACAAAATTGTAATTTGAAGGATTTTAAAATATGTTTCCCCACAATTTCAATGCTTAATCAATTACCGAGAGTGAATTTATACTACTATTTATTTAGTTTTTAATAAAAGTAACGAATGGTTGATACTAATTCATAAGATCATAATTGACTTACTAGAGCATCTTCAATGCATTATCATATTATGTGTTATTGTTATAATAGTGAAATACAAAAATCCACAAAATACATTCATTTGATTATATTTTGACTTCTTTATTACACAATGTTTGTTTTTAGAATTCTAAAATATTAAAAGTCCAATTTCTTAAAGTTAAATGCTGTAAGCAATTACTTTTAACTATTTCTTTTCTATGCAGTTCCTATAGCTTACTTATTAGTTATTGATTTTTTTGAAAAAAAAGGAAAACAATATTACCCATTTGAGTAGATAATCAAATAACGTACTAAATTTAACATTTCATAGACATTGACATAAACATTTGAGATGGTTTTAGTTATTATGTAATATAAAGTTAGAAAATAACATTTAGAATAACATTAATCCATTAAAGTAAAAAAATAAACTAATCCGCTAAATTTAGTATTTTGCTTTTTTCTTTTCTTTTCTTTTCTTTTTTTTTTTTTTCTAAACAACTATAGCATTAACATATGCTTTGAAAATGATTAAACATAGAAAATTCAAAAACAAAAAAAAAAATGGTAATCCGTATTTTAAAATTAATTGTATAAAATGATTGAGAATTGACTTACCATTATGATTCATCAATGTCAATTCATAATCTATGGTAAAATATCTAATTATCTACTGTTGAGACTTTAGACCCACGTAAGGGTTAAGACATTTCAACATTGATTTTTTAAATATAAAAAAAAATTGAATTTTAAACATAATTAATTATGTAGTATGTATTAAAAAAGAAAAAGGAAAACTATACAGTATAAGTAGAACCGTCAGCGTCAGCCTATGGGGTGGATATGACTAATGATGAGTGGAGAGCGTATTGTATAGAAAGATACCAAAAAATACTGTAAAGAGTTTCTTTAATTTCTTTCCTTTTCTTCACCGAATCCTATTCTCTGAAGAAACCCTCTATTTTCTGCTTGAGGTAGGCTTTGCCGTTCCTCTCTTTTCTGATTAAACTTATTGAATTTTATGAGTTTAGCTGATTCTGATTCCTTCTTCATACAAGAACTCAGCTGGGTTTATGATGTTTTTAGTTTTTTTTTTTNTTTTTTTTTTTTTTTTTTTTTTTTTTTTTTTTTTTTTTTTTTTTTTTTTTTTTTTTTTTTTTTTTTGGTTTTGTTTCATTATTTTGAGTATGTTCCTTGTTGACGTAGTGCTGTTCAGTGATTTATATGGGTAAGATATGCCTGAGAAGTATGAAAAGTCTATATGAGTTATTGGGCTAGAGGAAGCATCCAAGCTATTTGGCTGGGTATGGAATAGATGTTTTTTAGGGGTGGATGTTGTCCAAATAATCCGTTTTAGAAACTTTTAATAGAATAAGTAAATTTTAGAGGAGGAAGAGGCTCGCGGATGTTATAAATCCAATGTGCTTCTTCATTTTAGGATCAAACTACACAAGATTCATTGAGCTGGGCATGCTAAATACCATATTCTCATTTGTATCTAATTATAAATGCTTGACAGAAGTTGACTTCCATGCTGACATCCACCTCCCCCCTGCATGAGCTTTTTCAACTATCGAATATATTAGCTAGATCAATAACAGTCAGTTAATTATGTTATAAGTATGTTCATTATAAGCTAGACGGATTATGATCATAAGTTCTACGTACTCCAAAATTGTCCTTTACTCATTTTAGATGGTTTGGAAATGAATTACTGCTGTGATTTGATATCCATCCCTTGCTGATATCCAGTCCTTGCGTTTTATTCGTGATGATTGTACAATGGTTCATTTATCAGGTTTTCTGACTCTGAAGTCCAATATTTTTCTTTGCAAGGAATCTAATTATTACATTTAGGTACCTTGTATGAAATGATTATTTTAGCATGTCTCAACTTTCTTTCTTCTAAATTTTACGTTATCAGCATTTAACTCTAGTTTGTATTAACATAATGATTGAATATGTAGCAAAATAACTCTCATCTAACCCCAAATAACAGGGAGCAATGCCTCAATATTGGGTAATTTTGGCTGGATAACAGAAGTAATTGTAGGGAATGGGAGGCTGCTGCTGTTCTTCCAGAAAAGCTCATTTGCATGGAACACCTGTATATTACTATGTCAGTACATTATCGTTCTCTTATCCCTTTGCTTTTTTATGGCTTTTGTAACCATTACTGTATGCTTGTGCATGATCATTTATATTGTCGGCATGGCACTATCAGCAGTCTGAATTTCAGAAGGTGTCATTCTTGAAAGGTTTTCCATCTCCTTTTTGCAGTGTCCCCCCGCTTTGGAACAGCAAGAGTCTTTAACATCTCACAATGATCTGCAGTCTGAACTCACCGCAGGACTCCTGGTTCATTTACAACTGGACACATCAACACCTGATACTTACCAACCCCCTCCTGCACCTTTGCCTTATGACATCGTTTTCGGTTGTCCAGGATCAACAGATTCTGAGTCTTCTAGAGAAGAAACAATTAGCTGCAGTAGTTTCAAAACTTCGGCTACTTGTGTAGATCTTGAGGAATCAGACTGCAAAGCTAATGGAAATTCTTTGGATGTCTCATCAAAGATGTTGGAAATCTCAAAACCACATGAACTGAATGTTTTGCCTAAAGAAGAAGAGGACTGTTGCCCCATTTGTCTTGAAGGTGCAATACGGTCTCTGCCTTTTGGAACTAGTGCTCGTACCAGGACTTTTCTAATGATTCATAAATTTCTACATGCAGATTACGGTGCAGAGAATCCAAAATTTGTCATGAAATGTGAACACTACTTTCACCTGTCATGCATTCTTGAGTGGATGGAAAGAAGTTATGCCTGCCCTATATGTGATCAGGTATGTCTTTGCATCAACTAACTTGGGCACTGATACTAATATACAATATGTAGATTTGGGCACTGATGCTAGTATACATTATGAAGTAGACTTCTGCAAAACGTTCTTAATGTATTGCTCCTATATTCATGTGTGATTATTTCATTGACTGCATTATTTATGTATGACTTATTCACTAAAAAAAAATCACCCAAAAAGAAAAAGTACCACACGGAACTTTTCTCTTCCGGTGTTAAACTATTGTGGTTTCATTACCCTGCTGTCACGTGTAAATGGTTGGAGACTGGGTGAATCAAAAGTGATAATTGACAATCATTGAGCATTAGGCTTTCTCTCTGGGTTTGTTTATGTCGTTGTTCAGACTTGAGCGCTTATCCTTGTGTGTTGCTAAGAATATCTACTTTTATGATGTTACAGGAAATGGTACTTGACCAGACCTCCAATTAGGAGCTCTTTAATACTTTGTCAGACAAACGATTTATTTGCTGTTTGAAACTAGAAAACGCCAACTCAGTGGCAGGGTGACTGGGGACCTGCATACTCATCAAATATTCTGCTCATTATTTTACTCGAGGTTGGAACAGCTTCGCCAAACTCAGTCAGTCTTCAATTGTAAAAGATGATGAAGTTTACCATACAATGTCTGCAAGATTTGTTGGTTATTCCTGTTTTTCTGCACTCTTTAGAAGTTGATTTCCAGTTCTCTCAATTGGATCCAAAGATTTTTAGTGGAGTATTTGGAGAACAAGTACTTAGGAATTCTCTGAAGGTTGAAAAAAGTACTGCTCAATGCTGCCTTCCAAGTCGTCCCCTTGTCTACATTTGTCTTGTGCATACCTTCTTTTTCGTTTTTTTTGTGTGCCACAATTTAATTCTTTCTCTGGTTTTGAAAATATGGATTGGTGTATGAAAAGTACAGTGATCAATAGATTGTTATACTCGGTTTAGTGTCACTTTTGGTTTTCTTCCTTTCAGTCTCTCTCTTGCTCTCTCAACGGTATCATTTGAGCTTGTTTTCCAGAGACTCAACCATCTAATTCTTCAATGTTGACACTCCAGTTTTTCATTATAGAAACACATACAAAGTAACAAATAGATACACTTGATCCCATGTTTAGTTTAGTTTTCTCTCTCTTTGTTCTTGTAATCTGAATGTTGCCCTTTTGTCTTTTTTGCTTCTATTTCACTTTGAGCCTTGACATGCTTCTTCTTGCAAAGCCTGTGAGAAGGTTTTTACACACCCTTTTGAGCAGTAGATTGATAATGTTTTGGGGATTAGCATGATGTTTAAGTTTGAAACCATCTATGCCTTCTAGTTTCTACTTCAATAACTTTAATCTGACGAAGAAATTTGAGGTTTTAAAAAGACAAAATCCTAGTTTCTGAATTTTCCTCGACGTCTACGAGCTGTGGAACACTAAAATGCCTACTCAAAGGTTTCACTGTGACTTTTATTTTTTTTAATTTTAATTTTGCTACCAACAATCATGATCACTGCGATTCTCGAATCTTGGCCGTTCAAACTAAAGACTCGATCAATGATCAAGAATGGACAATTGTGTTACTCTCACGATTTGGACATAGGCTTCAAAAGGGTCATGATGTCAAACTACATACCTAACTCTAGGAACCAATGGTCAAGAAGGCAGATGACAGCCACATTCTTAACCCTTGAAGTTGAGAAAAAGCTACAAATACAATTGTTCCTCTTGTAAACTATGGAAGTCAAAATTTTGCTGCAAACGAATCTCAAATATTTTAAGCAGCCTTATCACAAACAAGAGACAAGAATCAACGATGGTATGAGTGTGAAGAGGCTGCTTTTGCCTTTTTTTTTTTTATACCTAATTTTTACTCCTCCGAATATGACTCAGTTTTGCGGTTTGAACTTCTTTGTCTTTCTTACATGCTTTGTCAGAGTTGATTAGGCTTTTAATTATAGCAGAATATTACTATTAAAACTAATTAACCTCATGCCTTTTTTTTTTTTTTTCAGAACTTGTTTTATTCTCTTAGCTTTAAAAAAAAATGTCACGCTTTTAACGCGTTCGATTAATCAACACCGGTCATTCGCATAGTTCTCATTATACGACACATGCCAATGAACGATCTAGATTGGTTAGAGGCACCGTGACTCTTATAAAATTTTCTGAACATCCAAATTGTCTAACATTATAGGCAAGAATATTAAGGCAAAAGCTTGTAGGAATGTATATGTTCTTTCTAGATGTATGCATGAGGTCCTTCGTGTTTTAGTCAGTCCAATAGTACAGTTGTACCTTTCTTTTTTTTGTTGAAAGAGAATGGGAATGATTATTAATAAGGTAAATCATTTGTCACGTAATAATAAGAAAGAAGAGTTAAATTTCGCGAATGAATAGATAATTTTGTTCTCTGAACACAAAACAAAATTATAAGAACCACTCCTTATTAATACGTAATAGAGAAATAATATCTGTAATAACATACGCAGATAAATTATTATTCTTGATTTAAATTCTACAAAAAATAATAAGAAAGTCAACTTTTAAAAGAATAATGTTGAACCCCGAGTAAATAGTAAAACAAATACTTTCTCTCGTAGTCTAAAAGTTTAAACAACCCCAGTCAATAGCAAAACAGATACTTTATCTCTGTAGCTAGAAGTTCAGCAGTGTTAAGGAACAAAAATCCCCTTCATTTTCTTAGAGTTGCACATTTGAAGCTAAGCGAAATTCTTCCTTCAAAAATGTTATTACTCTTACTATGAAAATTAGACTACAGTAAAATTGCCCCAGCATGAGAATTTGGGCCTTTTACAAAAGCTGTATTTGTGAACTCAATGCTTGAAGTTCTGGAGCCCTCCACTCCACTTTTGGGCACCACTAGCTAGAAAGTGACAACCCAATTTTCTTCAGAGTCGTTGCATGAAACCAATCACCAGATAGGTTGGTGGGGGTGGGCCCCGGCTGCTGTCCACTTGAGACCATTTTTTTTATTATATTATCTTTTAAATAGACTTTGGACCAAGGCATTACTCCCCATGTAACCAAACCATGTGGGTCTTATTGGATATATTTTGTTCTGCAGTACAATTGAGGCACAAATCACAAACGGAGTTACTCTTATGTAGAGAAATTAGGGGGATATTTATTATTTGCGTGTTGTTTTTGGGTAACATTAAGTTTTAGAGGTTGGTGCAGTTCTTATATGTTTTCCACGTGTTTCTGAATTGTTGCTGTAACTATCAATTATCCACGTATTCTCGTTATCCTAAAGTGCTTTTAACTTTAAGTCGGATCGGAAAAGTGGAAGATGACCACTTACAAAGATTCTCCGATGCTTAAGTCAGATATTTACTCCTGAGATTTAGTCGCAAAAATTAAGTTTTTCTCTTACTTATAAATTTTTTTATATCTCTCTATATCTCTGTATCTATATATGTTTTCAGGGGAACGTATAGCTCATATAAATATAGTACTGGAACTGAGAACCTTCTGTCTCTCAATTCCAAGATCGAGTATCTTTTCTCATCATGACTTACTCCAGAAATCACGGGCCGTGGTTACCATAATTTCCCTTGCATCGTTGTGACATATTTTCTGCCGTCCCCTATGGCTCAAGCCTAGCGGGGGCGAGACTTTGACAAACTGCCATTTTGTCAGGATAGTCTGCCCAATGCGCACATCTACCCAGGATTGCATTAAATGTCATATCTAAGTCTGGAGCAGCGCGCTGCCTCCAATGATCTTCTGGCGGAAGACCCTTGAGACTCCTGACCCCAAGTTATCGAGGTAAGAATTAGATTAGGCCGAACCCGTCCAGGGTCTGGGATGGATTCAGCCCTGGCCTCCGACAACCCACGGGCCCATACGGTATCACCTGCAACTCGTGTGGCTTTTAGACAGTCCTTCTGGACACGTGTCAGACGGCATGCCTCCTGCCACCTATTTTGCCACTTAACCATCTACGTGGTACATGATCTAGGAACGGGCCCCACAACTGCCCCATTTCCCTATTTGATGGATTCTTATCGATCAAGTAGGGAAATCGTGTCTCTAATCCACCAATTTGAAGAGTACGCATGGCTCATTATTGTCATTACTCTTCAATTACTGATATTGGTGCACGCCAATCCGTGTCACGATTTTTTCAAATTTTAAAATTCTAACACTTCCGATTTCCTTGCACTGTTCACCTCTAGGGAAAACCCTTTAGCTTCCCCTATAAAATTGCACTTGCGCTTATTTCTTACTTTACCGAAATTCCCAAGTGCTCTCACTTCCTTTCTTTCAAAATTTCCAGCTTTCTAGAATCTTAGGGTTCCCGAGTCCTCTTTTTTCTCGAGACTTCTACTCTCTTCGATCACATCCATGACAATGGCTCCAAACCAGAGTCAGAAACTCCCCCATCATCTCTTGTTTCCAGTCAGGGAGCGCACCTTCTGGGCTCTTCTGGTGTCGTCTATCCACTGCCGTTCCCACCTAGAAGGGTCTTGTCTGACTTTGTCGTCCCCCTTACATCTGCAATTTGGACGGGACGGGGACTTCCCTTGGTGGTTGCTAACCCCTAGACTCTTGTTGGACCTCCTCGTCGAAGTCTTCTCTTCGCTCGTTCCTGGCTTCGCTTGCTAATAGCCCTTCAAGGTGGGTATCATCTCTACAGACTTCTGCGATTTCATCTTTTAAACCCAGGACGGCCTAGTAGGCTATCTCTGCCTTCCTGTTTGCTTCTACAAAGAAGGTAAGCATTTGGTCTAGCTTTTGTTCCAGACTGGATTGCGCTTCCTGTGAGCTTCCTTCAGCGTCGTGACGTGTGCTTCTTGTCATCATTCTTGAGGGTGCCATCCGATATTGTATGGCTTATTGTTCGAGGAGAGCATTGTCGTGAGACTCTTGCTCTTTCTCTCGTGCCCTAATTTCCCATAGATGGTGCCAAATTATTAGTGCAGTTCTTATCAGCTATCTACATGTCTCAAAACTGCTAATGTTGTATCTACCAACTGTCCACGTATCCTTGCTATCTCAGAATACTTTTGACTTCAAATCAGATCGGAAAGGCGGGGATGGCTTGACTCTCCGATGCTTAAGTCAGATATTTACCCCTGAGATTTAGTAGCAAAGATTAAGTTTTTCTCTTGCTTATAAATTTTTTTATATCTCTCTATATCTTTGTATCTATATATGTCCTCAGGGGGACACATAGCTCATATATATATAGTCCTGGAACTGAAAACCCTCTAGCTCTCAATCCCAAGATCGAGTACATTTTCTCATCATGACTTACTCCAGAAATCATGAACCGTGGTTACTGTAATTTCCCTTACATCGTCGTGACTTACTTTCTGCCACCCTCTATAGCTTGAGCCTAGCGGGGGCGAGACTTTGACAAACCGCCGTCCTGTCAGGACGGTCTGCCCAATGCATTCATCTACCCAGGATTGTATTAAATGACCTGTCTGTGTCTAGAGCAGCGCGCTGCCTCTAATGATCTTCTAACAGTTGACCCTCAAGATTCTTGACCCTCAGCTGTTGAGGTAAGAATTAGATTAGACCGAACCCATCCAGGGTCTGGGATGGATTCGGCATTGGCCTCCGACAACCACGAGGTCATACGGTATCACATGCGACTTGTGTGACTTTAGGCAATCTTTCTTGACACGTGTCAGACGACATGTCCCATGCCACCTATTTTGCTACTTAATTGTCTAATTTAGGAGCAGAACCCACATTAAGTTTCCTTTTTTAGGCGACATGTAGTTCAAATGAAATACACATTAAAGCTTTTAGAGAAGACTTATATATAGTTTTGGTTGATAGTGATGTCTGATTTAGAATATGATTACGGATGCTTTGATTTGTTTTATATATAAATATATATATATATATATATATATATATATATATATTAAGGGTATGTTCTATGTTTTGATTTTATTGATAAAGCGAGCACTAGCAGCCTAACACAATCAACAAATTATACTAAATTACAATATTTGAAAAAAAAATTTAAAAGGGGGTAAAAAAAAAAGTGCAAAAGAAAGAAAATTCATTAAGAAATTCAAGCAGCTCACCATGTTTGAGCCTTGTGAAAAAATGCAGAGTGGTAGGTAACTAGTAGTGCAACGTGTGGACTCAAATTTTATTTCTTGTGACGTTAGATCAGTCGTTTTTGTTGCGCTTATACACGTCTATCTATATATGTGCTTCCTACAAACTTAAATAAATCCACCACTGTATTAGGTAGTCATGCACAAACATAGTATCTACCTATTCGTATAAATACATCTTTCTGTTGTGCCTATGAAATGAACTAGTATTGCTTCTCAAAAACTATGGGTTCAAGTAAACTCACCTAGCGTATTTTTATTTTTGTGCTTTTCTTAAAAAAAGAAATAAAAAGTATACCAATTCTTTTCTTATATTTATATTGCCAACATAATATTATTTTGGATTTCACTTCATATGATGAAGAATTGTGAAACAAACAAAATAATATATGGTCAGTTAGGTAGAACTGTAAATTTTTTTATAAAAAAAAACACTTTTAATTATGCTAAAAGAAAATTTCGCTCTAACGTAAAGTAGCAGATTATTTAGTAAACTGTAATTTTAAAATATTATGACTTGAAAATACTGTATTAAAGTGTTTGGTAAACTGTATAACTAAAATGTTATACAAATAGTACATGACCAAAATAAATACTATTATATAATTATGCATGTTTATAGAAAGAACTTATTAATATTTTTTTTATAAATATGCATATTTGTACGTACTAAAGATATTAATACTTAAAAAAAAAAACTGATACAAAAGCAAACTCAATTAAATTAAATTTATCTTATTTTATTTTCATCTGAATTTAAAATTTCAATAAAAAATTAATTTGATTACTTCAAAATAATTAATGTGAATAATTAATGTGAAGAGTATTTTAGTCAATTATGATTTAAATATATTAATATTTTTTAAAAAATTTGATATGAAAATAAATTCAATTAAATGTGTGATACTTTTACTTTTAAATTAGAATATTTTAACGATTATAATTTATTCATAATATAGATTTCTGTATAATTTAAAATTTAAAATTGTCTTAAGCCAGTTTAGCTCTTGACTGTAGTTTTGTGTATAATTTAAAATTTAAAATTGTCTTAAGCCAGTTTAGCTCTTGACTGTAGTTTTGCAAAAACTATTAAATAATCGGATTTTCGGATTTTTACCAAACAATTTTTAGTTCACAGGTCGTTCTAAAAATGCTTTTTCAAATTATTAAGAAGTTAAATCAATCTAGTCGCTTTACCTTTTCAGCAGTACGTTATTATTTTTCTGAAATGATGTTCAATAACGCATTAATATTATATTTTCATCCCTTATAAATTTTACTTTACAGAGTCTTCGAATGGTTTTTCGGGATATCTATAATCAGTATTAGCTTAAAGAAATGTGTTTTTATTAATTTTTTTTTCAAACTAACTTAAAAGTTGGAGTTGGACTATATAAGGGCTAAATCATTAGAAGCTAGGTGGGCAATCGTACAATGAGATTTTAAAAAGCACATCTTTTCACTTTGAATTTCACTGATAAGCATTAGCCAAACACCGACCGCGTTCAAAGAACAAATGATGACAAAATTAAAATTTAAATGTTAAATACATAAGCTGCTTCGTTAACTTAACCGGCTTCGTTAACTTGGACACTGTTATCAATTTGGTACAGAATACTTTTATTTCTATCAACTTTAGCCATTTTTGTCAAATTCACAGCATGAATTTGTGGTAATGTTCATCAAGGTTTGTCGTGCGATTTTGACAAATAAACTTAAAAATGATACTTAATCAAAACTTAGCTAATAAACAAAGATCACTTTAAAAAAACATAAGAAACTTGATATGACCGAGAAAGACTACTTATACATAGTTTTAAAACAAATAATAATAAACCTTTTACTAAAAGTCAATCTTTAAAATGGATTATTTTGCTTAAAAAAATCAATATATCAAACTAAGAATGTTATTAAAATTCAGGACCATAAAATGCTTTAACCTTTATAAGACATGAAAGGTAAAGAATAATTCCTTTATATTTTGTGTTAATTTTGATAATATAAAATTTTTAATATTTTAAACCAATAGATTTTCTCCCCCCGGATGATTCTAAAATGTTGTCTACTTACCAACTAAACAAAAAGTAGAGGTGCAATAATGAGCGGTCTGGCTCATTTTAGACAGACTCATTGCAGATCGGGCCAACTCAACTTATTATTTTCATGTGTCGGGCCAGACTAATCCGCCAAATAAAAAAAGTAGCCCAGCCCATGAGATATCCTATATGTGGGCTGGCCCATAATAGTCCACCATAGGCCGGCCCATTCTTGTTTAAAAAAAATATTTTGTTTAACTTTAAAGTTATTTTTTTTTATCAAATCCTAAATAATTTCCATACAATTATAAATTAATTTAAGTGTTAATTAGTATACACAACAAAAGAATATTTACTAATATTAGAAAAATTAATTTTGATAGAACAAAATAATTATGTAAATTATTAACAAAATTTTTATTTATGACCACTTTATTAAAAATTTTACAAGTCAAATTCAATGGGACAATGTAAAACTTTAGCTTAGCAAGAGAAAAATCTTATAAAATGTTTAAGATTATACAAAACAAAATTTTAAAAAAATTATTAAAATAAAATAATAATTGGCCCATGATGGGCCAGCACACGATGGGCCATAATGAGCCAGCCACTTTGGCCCATCGTGGGCTGGCCCACCCAAGCTAAGGCTATCCTATGAACTTTGGTGGGTCGGGTCGAACTAGCCCACATGCCATAATATCATGGTCTAGCCAACAATAATAGATGGGCCAGACCGACCCATCACATTACCAAGATGACCAGCTTGTATCGACATTGAAGCAAGACGGGTCCGAGCCACAGCCTATAGATACATCTCTAACAAAAAGGGTTAATTTTATTTCTCGTAATTGAAAAATAACTTAAATTCAATTTTTGCTATTGACTTTCCCTTCTAGACTTCGTCCTTCGAATTTTATTTTCGTCTCAGTTGGATATAAATATATACATTATATATGGATCATTATCCAGTAGAGTTTTTTTCTTTTTACTACAAGTATTTGTTTTATCCGTTTGATTATTATATAACGACTATAATAATTTGAGTAGTTACAAAAAAGAGGACTGCTCAATGCACTCTATTTCTCACTCTTTTACAATCTCTAATCTTACTATCTCATACGTGAATTACACTATCCATTTTAATATTTTAATAATAGAATAAATCATAATAGAATTCATATGTCAAACAATGAGATTAAGAAGGTTAAAAGAGAGTGTTGCTAGTATTTCTTTATAAAAAAAAAATAACAACAATAAATATACATTAATTAATGTTCTTTCTCTCTCTAACTTTTTATCATGAAAAGATGTGTATAATAAATTTTAATTTAATAAAATAATTCGATATAAAAAAATATCTATTGGGATAGTGCCATTATATACTACTCCAGTAGTTTTTTTTTTTACCTAAAAACATATATTATTTTGCTCAATTAAAATTCATCACGATAGAGAGAAAAAAATATTAAATAATGTGTATTTATTATTATTATTATTTTGTAAAAAAACTATTAGATTATGACCTTATATATAAATTATTATTATATAATATATATATAATATAGGTCATATTTTTTTAAATAGATTTTTTTATTTGTTAGATCATTGGGCTACTATAATTTAAATACTTAGAAAATAACGAATTTTAATTGAGTAAAATAATATCTATAGATATATATAAAAAAATACCTATTGAATTAGTGACTCTAATAGTGCCCTGTATATTTACAAATATATATATATATATATAAAAGTTGTCAATCCAATATGTATTTGTAGGTATTTTTTTTTAGCCGTTGGATCACCATTAGATGGTGATCCAATAGCTATAATGAAGTGCATAAAAAGACGTGTATTATTAATGTTTTTTCTCTCTCACTTTTATAATAAAAAAATATACATGCTAAATTTTCATTGGTCAAATTGATACCTATGCATAGATAAAAAAATAAAATATAAAATACTTACAGAATTAGTGCTTATATATATATATATATATATATATATATATATATATATATATATATATTATACTGGAGGAAGTCTAAATCGTTAAAGCTATTCCTACTTTGTCTTTTTCGTGATGTTAGAAGCCACCGTAGCTTCTTGTAATGTTTGATAGTCTTTTGCTTAGCATTCGTCTAGAGCCGTCGAAAGTTATAGTTTAAGCAGTATTATCAACAATAGTATTAAAAATCATGGATTAAAATATTTTTTTTCTTTTTTTTTTTTTTTTAAAAAAAAGAGAAGTTAATGGCACAAATGGTCCATGAATTATTTAAATATACGACAATTTGGTTATTAGAATTTCACTTGTAGTAATTAAGTCCCTAAATTTTTTGAGTTATAGTAATTTAGTTCTTAAACGGTCTAAATTGTAACATATTATTAATTCTTTTAATCAAAAATATACATGAAAAGCACGTGGTGGTATTTAAAAGATAATTTAAGAATTTTAGGTCTAAAAATAACCAATTAAACAAAATTTTTTTAAATTCGCAATTTCAGGAATCCTAAAATATATATATATATATATTTCATTCTCTCCAAATCTTATTGGTTTATTTATTTTCTTTTAAATATACTTTTAAATATTATGATATACTCTCTAAGTGTGTTTTTGTTAGAATTTTAATAATAGGTTGCAAGTCAGTTCAAAGATCAAATTACTTCAAATCGAAAGTTTAGGACCTTAATTGCTATGATGGAAATTTTGATGATTAAATTGCCACAAATTAGATAGTTAGATAGTTCAGGACCATTTATGCCATAATTCCATTAAAAAAAAAAAGAAATGATTCTTTCTATTATTTTATTGAAATAAAAAGATGATCGGTTGTGTCATCACGTTTTTCACCTAGCTTTTGCTGAAAAAAGAAGTCGATGGTATCGTTAAGCTCCATCCAATTTTCACTGCTATAATTAGGTTGGCTCATGATAATCTTTGAGCGAGAAGAATTTTGACCTTTGGTCTTTGGGTTTCTAATACTTTTATCTATAAAAATTAAAAAAATTACAAAAATACAGTGGGTTAGTTTTTCTTTTTTAAATAATTCTCGTATCACATTTAAAATTTTTTTAGAAAAATAAGATTTTAAAAATAAGTACTAGTTATCAGTTTCTGAAAATTAATTACAAATTATAAATGCATCTGATTATTAGTAGTGCTTTAAAATTGATTAGTTGTTACTATTTATTATTTTTAAAAAATGACATTTTTCTAAATTTCTTTTAAAAAAAATATTTTTCTAAAAAATGTGGTACTGAATCTAAAAAACCGGAGCCCATCGCATTTTTTTAATTTTATTTCAAGAAGAGTATTTATAAGAAATGATAATTTTTTCGTATCAATTTAAAAAATGGTCATTTAGTTGATCTACTTTTTATAAAATAAATTAATTTTCAAAAAATAAATTAATATATTTTGATATATTAAATATAAAAAAGATAATATCTTAAATAATTTTTAAAATTTGACTATTTTTTTTAATAATGTTTGAAAAACTATCATTTTGTACCCTTTCTAAAAACGGTCGTACATGGCCTAAGTTTCTCCCGACACCGTAGGCCGAAGTCGAAGCAAATGCTCGTTCAAGATATTCAACATCCAAAAGGATGTTAAGTAGGATAGCTGCTACGCCACTATCACAGTATCACTGGCGGTTTTTTTTTTTTTTTTTTTTTAAAAAAAAAAACATGATTTAACATAACGTTCGAAAGTTTATGTACCAAATTAGATAAAATATAATACTAACCAGGTCTAAACCTCTTAAAAAACACGAAAACAAAATAGTATTCCAATTACCCTTCAAAGAGTAGATGTTGACCAGAATAAACCACTATCTAATTTCAATTTTCAACAACACATGATAGAAAGCCAAAAAGAAAAAGACCGTCATAAATGGTGATATTTGAAAGAGAGGATACACATTGCATGAATATCATAATCACAATAATAGTACCGTATTTGAACTCTAAAATTAGATGTTACACGTGTTGAAAAATATATTGTTGTTATTGTTAGTATTATTTATTATTTTCTCAAAGAAAAATTTAAAATATTACTTTCCTCCGTTGAAAAGAAACCTTGTGACTTGGTGAGTGGACTCGAGAACATTTGTCTGCCACCACCACCAATAGTCCAATACCATACCATACCCTCTTTCTTCCTCCTCTCTCTCTCTCTCTCTCTCTCTCTCTCTCTCTCATGTTATTTTCCGGGGAAGTGTGACATTTTCCCGGAACCCAAACCGTATTATTTCAAATTTCAAACAAAGAAGCTCAGCCAAAATGTCGGCACCGCCGCGACTCCCCCATCCAACCATTGCTTTTCTTCTTCTTTCATTAACCCTTCTGGTAATGACCTCGAATGCCAATCTTATTCGTGGTTTCGAAGCTCACGAAACCCAGTTTCAGAGACCCCGAAGAAGAAGTAGCAGTTTTAGTAGTAGTAGTAGTAGTCTCTCTTCCTTAGATGGGTCTAAGTTTCGGCATCGTCTTCAGGAAACGACGAATCAAATCGAGGAATTGGTCTCGACCCGGGTCGTAATCGAGGCCAATACGACGATCTCGAGCAAGAACGAGACATTTCAGCTTGGGTTTTTCAACCCGAACGGGAATTGGTATCTGGGTATTTGGTACAGTTCGATTTCGCCCCAAACATGCGTTTGGGTCGCGAACCGAGAGAGACCCGTTAAGAATATCACGTCTTCGAGCTTGGAAATCACCGAGACCGGGCGGTTAGCGGTCAAGGATTCGGGTAATTCGATCGTGTGGCAGAGCAAGAATCTGGAGATTGCGACGGACCTCAAGCTCTTGGAGAATGGCAACCTGGTTCTTCTCACCGCCGAAGGCACGGTCTCGTGGCAGAGCTTTGACTATCCGACTGACACGTGGCTTCCCGGAATGAACCTCACCACCTCGAAGTGCTTGACCAGTTGGCGGACCTTAACGGACCCTTCTCCGGGTTTGTACTCTCTGAGGCTCAGACCCGATTACAGCGAGTTCGAGCTCATCTTCAATGGGACTAAGCCTTATTGGAGTACTGGAAACTGGACCGGCAAGGCTTTCGCCAATGTGCCTGAGATGATGGTTCCGTACATATACAAGTTCCATTTTGACAACCCGTTTAAGCCGACGGCGTCGTTTGGGTTCACGGAGGCGGCGTTGGATAGTGGGTTGACTCCGCCGCTGACCCGGTTCCAAATCCACCATTCGGGTCAGCTCATGCAGTACACGTGGTCGCTGCAGACGGAGAATTGGAACACGTTCTGGTTAGAGCCCGATAGCACGTGCCGGGTCTTTGGCTCGTGTGGGAAGTTTGGGCTCTGCAATAGCCTGGCCGAGAAACCATGTAAGTGCCTCACTGGTTTTGAGCCTGTCAATCAGTTGAGTTGGGATAATGGGGACTACTCGGATGGATGTCGTCGACGAGCGAACGACGTCGGTTCTTGCGAAAAGAGTGATGATGGGTTTGAGCAGATTGGTGCGATGAGCTTAGAAGAAGAAACTAAAGTTGAGTCTTTTAACTCCAGTTTTGATCTTTGTCAGAAGACTTGCTTGGAAAATTGCACTTGTATTGGTGTGGACTATAATGAGAGGACTAATCTGTGCAAAAATTTATTTGGGTCTTTATTGAACTTGAGAAATTTGAGCTCTGATAGCATAGATTCGGAGGTTGTATATGTCAGGGTAGGAACAGGAGGTGTTTTAAAGAACATGAAGAAGAAGAATAAGCATTTGAATACTGAGGTTTTGGCTGCTATCATTGTTGGGTCGATTGCGATTTTGGGATTTGTAATCGTGGCTGTGTTATTTTTCGTGAGGAGGAAACGGAGGAAGGCCGTAGAAGAAGATGGCGTTTTCCAAGTATCGACTTTGAAGGTGTTTTCTTATAAAGAACTTCATCAGATTACAAGGGGTTTCTCAGAGAAAATCGGGAGTGGCGGTTTTGGAACAGTTTTCCAAGGAAAGTTATCGGATTCTACTACCCTTGTCGCGGTGAAACGCCTAGAGAGGCCTGGCAGCGGAGAGAAAGAGTTCCGGGCTGAGGTTTGCACTATTGGGAACATTCAACATGTCAATCTTGTGAGACTTAGAGGGTTTTGTTCAGACGATTCTCACAGACTATTGGTTTACGATTACATGCCAAATGGTTCTTTGAGTGTTTACTTACGCAAAGAAGGTCCAAACTTGAGCTGGGATTTGAGATTTCGGGTGGCAATTGGCACGGCCAGAGGCATCGCTTATCTCCATGAAGAATGTAGAGATTGCATTATCCATTGTGATATCAAACCAGAAAACATCTTGCTTGACAGTGATTACACACCTAAAGTCTCAGATTTTGGGTTAGCCAAGCTACTTGGCAGGGACTTTAGCAGGGTTTTAGCCACAATGAGGGGTACATGGGGCTACGTCGCCCCGGAGTGGATATCAGGTGTTGCAATTACAACCAAAGCTGATGTTTATAGCTATGGAATGACGTTGATCGAACTAATTGGTGGGCGCCGAAATGTGGAAGCACCGCTCTCTCCCGGAGGCAAAGAGGGCGGAGGAGCGACAGCAGAGAAATGGTTCTTCCCTCCATGGGCCGCGCAGCAGATAATTGAGGGCAATGTGGCGGCAGTGGTCGATCAGAGGCTTGGTGAAGCATATAATGTTGAGGAAGCAAGACGTGTTGCATTGGTGGCAGTGTGGTGCATACAGGATGATGAGGCAATTAGGCCTACAATGGGGACAGTGGTGAAGATGTTGGAAGGAGTTGTGGAAGTGACTGTCCCTCCATCTCCGAAATTGTTGCAAGCACTGGTTTCCGGGGAGTCTTTTCATGGAGTTAAGGTCGATTCTGGTGGTGGGGTTGGGGGATCTACTGGCAGCAGCTTCTCCCCTGAGAATCTTCGATTATCAACTGCTGGTTCGGAATCATCTCTTTGTAATGCTTCTTCTTCCCCTGTAAATGAAAATGTGAATTAACCCTGGAAGTTCATGAGCTTTATAGACCGCAGGTAATTGCAAATACAAGCAAAGTAGTTTTCCTCTTCTTGTAAATATGTAGTTTTCTGAAAAATGGAGTTACAGAAAAGTGATTTTGTTGTAGAATATATTGTGATGCAAGGATAGTTGTTGTTGTAGAACGACTTTCTAGAACATCCAAATTTTGGTCTCTCTTATTCTTTTATTACTTTCTTACCATAGCCCACTTTAGAGCTTTAGAACTTTAGAATTATGAAAGTTATGTTTCTCAAAGAGATTATTTTGTTTGAAATTAAAGAGATCGCCTCATGATATAGTTGTACAATTCATTCTGGACTACCAATTGAGACACTTTCCAAGCTACTAATATTCTTTTTTAGAGATTGATTTGTCATTTGTGTGGTGCTGTGGAAGATAAAAAGATTTTTAGGGCCATTATATGCCCTTTGAATTTTGCCTTTACATACCCTTAAAGTGGTTCTGTAAAAGCAAGTTGGCCAAGACTCCATAGGACTACAAAGTTGCGGAAACTAGCATGGAGTATGGTAATGGTATCTTTCAAAGCCTCACACTGCCTCATTATAGAGCTTGGCTATTAGAAGCTAATCCATTTGTACACTAGTCTTTGTTATAAGAATCATAGTGCACTTTTTAAGCCTCTTCAATTGATCTTCCTTCTCTTTTGTTGATGTCAAAGTTTCATTATCGCAAAATCTTTGACATTCTCTCCAGGTATATACACGAGAATATTTTGCTCCCTACCTTTACATAAATATTCTGCAGCATCTAACCGTTCTTTTTCCCTTTTTTAATTATTTATAATCCTATCCTATAATATGATATAATATTCTCATCACATCTTTCTTTAAGATATTATGGTGATTTGGTTGCGAAGGATCGTTGGATTCTTTTTCTAACACTTAGGGCTGGAAAAGAGGGTCATATGAGCCATGACGCATGATTATTTTTGTGACTCACTTTTTAGATTATTTCGTCTTCTGGGCTCAAGTTTCCACATTGGTCCGGCTTGGTGGGTCCATCAATGGCCTGAAGTTGTAGGACAGGTCCTTTTAGCCTCTTTTAAACTAAAAACAAAGTGTAAAAAATAGTGCTAAAAGACTATTTTTCCACTTACATATGAAATTTACTATGCTTTTAAATATTATAATATAAATATTTTATTGGAGTCAACGTATTAAACTATGAGATAGAGAATGGTCCTAAAACTCAATAAAGAAAAACTTGCTCCTCCAGTCTTTCTGGGTCCCGGCAATTCAACGGCGGCTAAGATTTTGCAACTTCCATTTCAAAAGGAAGCCAAGCTAAGATTCGAAATATTAAATTCAATTATTGGGAAGTTCAGTAATAGAGCATAATGGTGCGCGCGGGTGCACGCGCGTGCGCGCATGTATATATATCAGGAGGTATTTTTTTTTTATTTGTGCATAGGTATTATTTTTTTATTGTAAAAAGTAAGAGAGAGAAAGAACATTAATGATTCACGTCTTTTCATGCTATGCTGTTGATGGAGGTTTTATCAACAATAAATTTAGAAAAAATTAAGAGATGTGGCTTGTGTGAGTTGGGTTATTAATCAAAACAAATAAAGAGAGGATTTTATAATGATTCAGCCCCGAAAAAAGATGAGCTTACGTCCACTGTTTTTTCACTATTTTTATGGAGAATTACAAGCACTTAAAGTTACAATGTCTCGTCCAGAAATCTCTCTCAAACTGGAAGGCAGAATTTCAAAATCTGAAAATTGGAGAGTTAGAAAATTGGAATCCCCCGTCTGAAACATCGAGTCCCCTTAATATAGGTGAGGGTAACCCAATGTTTCTAATTGTGAAAACGGGTAACTATAAAATCGGGTAATACAATTCGAGTAACAACATAATTGGATAACCACTCAAAACGGGTAACTGGTCGATCATAAATAGGAGACTTCTGTTTCCCTTTCCTTGCAGGTTTCCTGTTTGACAAAGCATAAACTTGTTTCCCTTTTTCTTTCGGAAGAGGTCGCTCACAACCTATACAGAGAAGGTCGCACATAACTTATGCAAAAGAGGTCACATGACTACACGGAGGAGGTCGCATATAACCTAAGCGGAAGAAATCGCACATAACTTACACGGAGGAGGTCGAACTTAACCCTTATGCGACCTAACATAGGATTTTAGACTGCACAACAATTGCCCTCCAGCTCCATTAGTTCTTTAGGACAAAATGGAGCTTCCTTTTAATGTGCGATCTTAAAAATGCGATGTCATGACTTAAACTTGAGATCTTTGAAGAGTCGAAGAGTCGCCAGATTTCAAATCCCATCTCTCAAGATCACGCGTATCTTTTTCTGACAGACGGAAACACGAGTAGCCTTTCCTGAGAAAGATAGCAGAATTCGAGGAAGTCTAATGATACCAACCGTCGTTTTTAAACCAAATCTTTTCAAATTTTAAACAATTCTGATTTTTCGGAAAGAACCAAATCCCGCGTAAACTTCGGCCTTCAGATCTAAAAATCAAATTCCTTGATCTACGGCTATGATTTAACGGTGCTTGGATATAAATATCAGAAACCAATCTGTTTCTGTTCTATTTCACTGTTTCCATTTTCTCAGAAAATATCGAAGCTTCAGAGAACCCTAAAGCGCCGTTTCGTCCTTCAGCTCACGCAATCACAGTTTCTTCTCCGACGAAATTCAAACCATCTCCAGTCCGCCGCTTTTGAAGAAAGGTTAGTTCATTTCTTCTCTTATTTCTTCTGTTCTTGAAAGAATAATTTCAATCTTTAGGAATAAAAACTCATCCCACACTAAAGTGAAATGAGAATTATTTTTTATTCCCCTTTTTCAGTCCGTAGGGTAGACTTACTAGATAATAACTAGAAACGAACTTATGAAAAGAATTTCTAGGGTCTGATATCCTATTTTATTTCCCAACGAACTGCTCGAACATTTATTTTCTGATGAACTGCTCGAACAATTTTTACGAATCCGTAGACCTCTTAGGAATGAGCTTGCTTGTTAGTACAATCCTAGGATGAATACCCAAAGTGCTGACAAAGTGAGAATCCTCGATGCCTGAATCCCTGCGTATTTCTTTTCAGATGTCTAGTAGTGAGGAATTTAGGGAAGGGAATGCGTTTTCTGGAGAATCTGACTCGAGTGTTAGCTCCATTAACCTTGAAGACTATCTTGAGCCAGAACCCGAGATAGAAATAACAGGGGCCAGACAGAGTAGTCCTCGAATAGGCAATCTCTCCCAGGACCAGTGGCCCAGACATATCAGGGATGCCCCTGCATTTTCATCTGGCTACCAATACGTAAAAAGGAATTGGTCATGTACCAATGTAAGGACGAGCTACACATCGAACAAACTCAGCAAAATTGCGAGCAGCTATAAGATCGCCATACCCCTTCGTCTTCCTATAGAATTTAACCGACCACACACTCCCCCACATGGACTTGCTTATTTTTCTGAGGTAGTCCACAAGTATGGCGTGCATCTCCCATTCCATCCGTATATAAAATCAATTATTGACTACTATAGGGTCGTCCCTTTTCAATTGACCCCTAATACCTATAGATATATAGTAGGTTTGTATATACTGTACCATAAATTAGGTTTAGAAACCCCTTCACCTGAAGAATTCGCTTGGTTCTACTAAGTGAAATCAAATCCGTTAGATCTTGGCTTTTTCTATGCGAGTAAATGGTCGAACCAGGCAATAAAAACGATCTATGGGGTTCGCAACAACATAGGAAAATGGAAAAATCCATTTTTCCATTTTGACTATGTGTAACGGCTTCTTTCAAAATCCCGGTAGGTAGTCTTCCAATTTATCGCCCTTTTTTTTATGTTTATTTTATATTGATCGCATTCGAATGTCATCGCAGATAACATGAATCGACCCGGACTTTCTAGGGAACAGCTCGCAAGGGTATATAAAATCAACGACCTTCCATTTGAGGAATTTAATTGGAAGGTACTAGGTACTTCGAATAACCTGGTCGCTTGCGGTCTACTTCCAAAGGGAGCCGCGTTCCCAGACCCCCCGGTTCTTTCGTCTAAGCCATCGAGCTCGAAGAAAAAGCTAAGGAAAAGGACAGATTTAGGTGCCTCGTCTTCAAGAATTAGAAAACGAAAAGCACCGGTCACTCCTCCACCCTCAGAACCTTCATCTCCAGAGACTGTGTCACCACCAGCTCCTCAGCCAGCTCCACAAGAAGGTAATTACACGTACATTCTAATTACCCTTGTACTATATCTCCTCGCTCACTAACATATCTGTACAGAGATGGTCATTAGTAGCGGCTTGCAAGCACCACCTTCAACTCTCGGGTCCATGGCAAAATCAAAACACCCGAGAGTACCCCGCCATCAAAAGGGAAGGAGAAGGTCGACAGCACGAAGAAGAGAAAAGTTGCCTTCGAGAACTTCCCAGCAAGCTTGCCTCCACTACAACCTCAGCAAGCGAGTCATCCTGAACCCCCCAACGAGGCTGCCACTTCTTCGGAACCGATCTTGGTAGATAAGTGTGAAGAGCTCTTCGCACTCCTCAACCAATTACCAGAGAAGGCTGGCATGAGCGCAACCTTTATTGATCGCTTCACATCTGAGGAAGGTTAGGAGCGGATGAAGCGATGTTCTGCCAAGGTCGCTTTTGGATCAGCGATGAGGATGCTGGCCAATGTAAGCTTCTTTCTTCTCCTCAAATGTATTCTCTTGGTGTTAACAATTAGATTTTATTATATTTGTTTTTTAATTTTTAGACTGCAGCTACTGCTGTCCTGATGCACGACCCGGTTCTCGAATGCTTGGAGAAGGCTGAAAAAGTTGATGAGATAACGCAAGCATTTGATAACTCAGAGAAGGCTCGAGAGGAGGATAGAACGGCCTTCAACTTGGAGAAGCAGTAGATACTCGAGGACCTGGCCAAGAAGAATCTCGAGGAGAAAGTCAAAGAGCTCGAGAAGGTCATTTCTGAGCATTCGGATCGCATGAGGGAAGTGACCACGGAGGGGGTTCACAAAGCTATCGAGGAGTTCAAGGTGACCGAAGTCAAAAAACTCGAAGATAAAGCTAGTGATATCGCCTTGTCGACTATCATCTTCAACATTTTCTGCGAGTATCCGGATTTTGACTTCTCCATCCTTGGTGAGGACGTGGTCGAACTCGTGCAAAGCTGGAGGGAGGATACCACCAAGGCTAGGGATGGCGGCGCGAGCCCTTCTGCATAACTCTTTTTTTTATTATTATTTTTAGAACAATGCGGGCTTGGTCCCCCTTCTTTTCTGTACATGTACGGGTGACTTTCTTTTAATAAATATTATTTTTCCTTATATGCTCCTGCAAAACAATGAAAACACAACAGTAATTTTAACTAAGTTGTCAATCACAGGTGATTGATCAGTACACTTTTAGCGATTTGAATCCGACTAACTTAAAACGAGTTTTAAGTGTTAGGATAGGTTAGGTCGCTTAAGAAAACAGTCAATACGAGTGATGCAAACTCTAACTATATTTCAAAAGTTCCATGTCAAAATAAAACATAGCAATATATCACTTCGAACAATGAACGTTTTGCTTAGTTGCTTTTCTGTTCGAGGAGGGAAATTGCGTAATACGACATGCTGAGGCATGAAGTGAGGAGAAAATCCTAGGATTTTAAGGAGATTCAGATACTTCGACGATCTAAAACCCCGTCTCCTCTAAATGGACGTTTGCATAGTCCCTTAGGAAACCAGTAGGAGATAAAATTCTGATCCCACTGCCCCCCGAGTTTTATGGTGTCCAAAAACTACCATAAAACTATAAAAGACGATCGAAAACGAGTTGAAGTAATAGCTGAAGAAGTATTATTGACGAATATTAATAAAGAAGCTACAATAGGCTATTGAAGATAACTTAAAGATTTATTAATAATAACAACGAAGTTGCTCTGCATTCCAAGCATGCTCGATCTTTTGTCCACCGATGCGAGCTAGGTTATATGTCCCAGGTCGAATGATGTTATCAATAACATAAGGTCCTTCCCAAGAAGGCCCAAATACACCAGCACCGTGTTCTCTATTATTAGGTAGAACTCGTCGAAGGACAAGATCTCCATCTTCAAAATGTCTACCTTTGACTTTGGAATTATAATATCGAGCAGTGCATCGTTGATATGATGCAATTCAGAGCTGAGATTGTTCACGCCGCTCTTCTAAAAGATCGAGTTCAATTCTCAGCAATACATCATTCTGATTTTGCTCATAAACAGATCGCCGCAGGGAGCCCGCACCAATTTCAATAGGGATCATCGCTTCATATCCATAAACCAAAGAGAATGGACTCTCTCCAGTAGTGGTTCGTTGTGTGGTGCGATAAGCCCATAAAACTTCTGGAAGTACTTCTGGCCAAGCTCCTTTATGCTCCTCCAGTTTTATCTTTATATTATGCTTGAGTATTTTGTTTATCGCTTCGACCTGCCCATTGGCTTATGGATGAACGACAGCAGAGAAACTCTTTTTGATGTCCAAGTTATTGCAGAAGTCACGGAACTCGTCACAGTCGAATTGCTTTCTATTATCAAAAATTATGGTATGTGGTATACCATAACGACAGATTATAGATTTGTAAACAAAATCTATCATCTTCTTTGCGGAGATGGTGCTCAAGGCCTCGGGTTCCGTCCATTTTGTAAAATAATCGACTGCGACCACCGCATACTTCAAACCACCTCGCGCTAATGGAAGCATCCCGATAATATCAACTCCCCACATAGCAAATGGCCATGGACTAGTCATTGAAGTTAAAGGAACATGTGGTTTTCTAGGAATGGTCGCAAACCGTTGACATTTGTCACATCTCCTAGAAAATTCCAATGTATCTTTCTTCATAGTTGGCCAAAAGTACCCTTGTTAAAGAATCTTGTTTGCAAGCGCTTACCCCCCAGAATGATTTCCACATATTCCTTCGTGAATTTCCCTCATAATATAGCTTGCTTTTTCATCATTGATGCATAATAATAATGGCGAGCTGAAACTCCTTCGATAAAGCTTACCATCCTGGATGATATAGCGAGCTGCTCTCATGCGAAGCCGCCTTGCATCATCTTTATTCTCAGGGAGATCGCTATTTTGTATATATCGCATTATGTGATCTATCCACGATGGTTCTTCATCAACTGGCATAATTACTTGGGGTTCGACCTCGATGCTTGGTGATAGAAGAAATTCAACGGGAACTACCTTCAGCAATTCTGCATCTTTCGTCGAAGCGAGCTTAGCAAGCGCATCTGCCCGAGTATTTTCAATGCGAAGAAGAAGCTGAATGTTATAAGTGTCGAACGTTAAGAACAACTGCCACACCTTCTCCAAATAGGCCATCATTCTCTCTCCTCTCGCTTGATAATTGCCCTTAACTTGACATACGACCAGTTGGGAATCGCTATACACTTCAATTATCTCGGCTTTCATTTCCTGTGCGAGCTTTAGCCCAGTTATTAGTGCTTTGTATTCGGCCTCATTATTCGACGCTGGGAATTTGAAGCGAAGTGCATAATGAATGTTGTGCCCTTCAGGACTGATTAAAACTATGCCCGCACCTGCTCCATTTTCATTCAATGACCCGTCAACATAAAGTTTTCACAACTTTGATATATATGAGGCGGGTTTTTCGAGTACTCCCGTGGAAAGATTGACGTCGTATATAAATTCTACAATAAAATCTGTGAGGGCCTGCCCCTTTATAGCAGTGCAGAGTTAAAAATTGATGTCAAATTGACTCAATTCAACAGCCTACTTAAGCAGCCGTCCTGACGCCTCAGGTTTCTGTAAGACCTGTTTTAACGGGAAATTCGTGAAACCCCGGATAGAGTGAGCATGGAAGTAAGGTCGAAGCTTTCTTGATGCAATGACGAGTGCCAGCGCCAATTTTTCCATTTATGGATATCTGGTTTCAGCATCAAGTAATCTCTTACTTACATAATACACTGGTCGTTGAATATTTGCCTCCTTGCGAATTAATGCGGCACTCGTCGTATACTTAGAAACATTGAGATATAGGCATAATTCTTCTCCCGGATTTGGCTTCGATAAGAGTGGAGGAGAACCCAAGTGTTTTTTCAATTCTTGGAACGCCTGCTTGCATT
>JXTB01000066.1:894825-943079 GCA_002914805.1 Parasponia andersonii
GTTCATGCCCCGACGTCGCATTTACAAGCTGGTCGATTCTCGGAAGAGGGAAGCTATCCTTCGGATATGCTTTGTTGATATCGGTGAAATCAATACACGTTCTCCACTTCCCATTAGGTTTTTTTACCAAAACTAGGTTTGCAAGCCAGTCAGGATAGAAAGACTCTCTTATGAACCCGATTTCAAGCAGCTTCTCCACCTCTTCTTTTAACGCAACGTAGCGTTCTGGATTCATGGCCCTTCTTTTCTATCATACAGGTTTCTTTGTCGGATCTATGTTAAGACGGTGGGATATGATCCTTGAATCAATCCCTACCATATCCGAATGTTGCCATGCAAAGACCTCCAAATTAGACTTCAGAAAAGCGACCAATAAAGCTCACACAGGTCCTTGAACCTCCGTTCCAATCTTTAAAGTCCTAGAAGACAGATCGAATGATAAATCCACCAGATCTTTAATGGATCCAGTTCTGACCTCTTCGCCTATTTCTTGAGGATCGAAGTATTCGCTGGTCATTTCGATTGACACTTTCACTGACGGTTCGACTGACGCTTTATCTGACAATCCGACTGGAGCTTCGTTCGCTGCCACGACTGACGCTTTGTCCGCTGCCACGACTGACGCTTTGTCCACTGCCACGACTGATGCTTTGTCTGCTGCCACGACTGACGCTTTGCCTGCTGTCTCGACTGATGCTCTCTCCGGCAAGTGGACCATCATTGTGTGAGACGTCGCATCCTTTGCTACAAGTTTTAGCGAGTTGTTATAACATGTCCTCGCATCATATTGATTTCCTTGCACCTCGCCTACCCCATGTTGGGTCGGAAACTTCATTGTTAGATGGTAGATTGAGGTGACAGCTCAAAGTTTCCTTAATGTCGGTCTTCCCAACACAGCATTGAAGGCAGAGGGGTAATCTACCACCAAAAACTGAGTCATTACCGATGAAACCCTTGGAAAGGTCCCAACGCTGACCATCAGTTCAATCATGCCCATAGGCATCAGGCTGTCACCAGTGAAACTGTAGAGTGGAGTGGTGGCAGGCTTCAGGTCGCTCTCATTCAACCCCATCTTCTTAAAGGCGTTGAAGTACAGGATGTCCACAGCACTTCCGTTATCGACCAATACTCACCACAACTGTGTGCTTCCACAGTTAATTTTTATGACCAGCGCATCATTATGCGGATAATGGACCTCCCTTGCATCCTGCTCTGTGAAAGTAATGTCCATATCCGGTACTCGTTGAAGCTTGCGTGGTCGCTGCTCAAGATGCATGATGTTGGTTAGCGGCTGCTGTCGAGCTTCTCACACATACCTATCCTGTGCTCTCTTGGAATCTCCTCCAACGTGCGGTCCTCCGAAAATAGTTCGCACCTCGCGCTAAATTTCTGGAGGTCACTGTTGGTCTTCTTCTCGCCTTTCGTCGTTCTATCTGGTGTACTGCCGCAATCGCCCCTCTCTAATCAGCCTTTCAATTTCATCCTTCAGAGCAAAGCAATTATTAGTATCATGCCCAATATCATTGTGATATCGGCAGAATTTGTTGGGGTCGCGCTTTGTCCTGTCCTGCTTCATCGGTTCTGGTTGCCGGAATCGCTCCTTCTGGTTTGTGACCGCATAGATATGATCTATGGGTGCGTTCAATTCAGTGTGATTGTTAAACCTCATGGGAGCTCTTGAAATCTCCTACCTTTTGAGTTTAGGCTGATTCTCATTCCTCTGTTCATTATTCCTCTTATTTTTCTTATTACCGTTTTTGTTGGTAATGACCGCATCTTTAGCTGCATCTGTCCTTCCTTCTTTTTTAGTCTTTCGAAGATTCTCGCGCAAAGATTCTAACCTCAGATTCCGACCAACTCTTCGATAAAAGTCTTCAAGAGTTCTACACTCTCGCTCAAGTAATTCCTCCCAGAGTTTAGTTTCTGGTCGCACCCCAGCCATCATGAGAGTTAGAACTCCTCCTTCAGGTGGATTGTTGACCTTTGCTAACTCTGAGGTGAATCGGTTGAGATAAGACCGTAGAGTCTCCTCTGGACCTTGTCAGATCGCAGACAAACTAACAAGTGGAACAGTGAAATTCTTTGCAGCCTGAAACTGTCTCAAGAACGCCATCTGTAATTGTTGCCAGGATGAGATCGAGCCGGATTTGATTCCTCGGAACCACTTCTTTACTGCTCTCGAGAGAGTTACAGCAAAACATCTGCAACGTGCATGATCATTGACACGATGTAATTCTATCAAGTCACTGAAGTGATCCATATGGTCCTATGGATCAGTTTTCCCATCGAAAGTGTTAATGGTGGGAATTCTGAATCTAGTGGGAAGGGCTGCAGCCTGAACCTCCTCGCTGAATGGCCACTGACGATACCCATCAGTAAGTTCATCGTCCCAACCAGCAAGTGCGTCTAACACAATCCTTAAATTATGAACATCGACGTTCAGAAGGAAATCATCATCCCTCGCTGGTGGCACAGGTGGCCTTCATTCGTTATCCTGATACATAGCGGGTTAGTCAGGTAGAGTCTTCTGCGATTGGTGAGAGGAATCCAGTGAAATAGTGCGACGAAACCGACTTTGGTCATTGTGATGCGATACGGATCGATCATGACTACGTCGTCGCTCCAAATACTGTCTTAGGTCTGCAGGATCTTATCTCGACTCTCTGCTGATTCTTTCGAAGACGCTTCTCGATGGTTGTCCTTGTTCGCCGCTCAAGCGATCTTGACTATTAGTGGATTTACGAGAAGGTTGTACACGATCACGGTTCGTACTTGAACTCTCCGTACCAGATTCTGGAGGCAAGTTTGCGACCTTGTCTTTCTTTCCCTTTGGAGATGCAATCTTCATGACGCTCTTGCTGAGTTCTTGGCTGGCCGCGTCTTCTCGTCTCTAGGATCTGTATTCCTTTCTCAGGTAATTGAGCAAGACATTCTTTGGGACGTTCGTGTGGTGGTGGGGTCACCATCTGCCCTTCAGCAAGTCGTCGCAGGGTGTCATTGATCTGGTTAGTGACTTGCTGAAAGTTCACCAGTGTCTCCTCCATACGATCCTGTCTCTGGAAAAGGTTTTCTGTTGCAGTCATAGTAGGCTGATCCGGAGTAGAGTCTGCCTGTGTAGTAACAGTACTTTGAGGTTGGTTTTGGCTAGTTCCAGTGACTCTGGTAGTGTTTCTAGTGTTTGCCATTATTAAAAAAGTGGAATTTGACAAACTTTTCCGCTAGAATAGCCCTCCTTCTAGTGCCAATTGTTGATGGAGCTTTTATCAACAATAAATTTAGAAAAAAATTAAGAGATGTGGCTTGTGTGAGTTGGGTTATTAATCAAAGCAAATAAAGAAAGAAGATTTTATAGTGGTTCAGCCCCGAAAAAGATGAGCTTACGTCCACTGTTTTTTCACTATTTTTATGGAGAATTACAAGTACTCAAAGTTACAATGTCTCGTTGAGAAATCTCTCTCAAACTGGAAGGCAGAATTTCAAAATCTAAAAATTGGAGAGTTGGAAAATTGGAATCCCCCGTCTGAAACATCGAGTCCCCTTTATATAGATGAGGGTAACTCAATGTTCCTAATTGTGAAAATGGGTCACTATAAAATCGGGTAATATAATTCGAGTAACAACATAATTGGATAACCACTCAAAACGGGTAACTGGTCAATCATAAATAGGAGACTTCTGTTTCCCTTTCCTTGCAGGTTTCCTGTTTGACGAAGCATAGACTTGTTTCCCTTTTCTTTTGGAAGAGGTCGCTCACAACCTATACAGAGAAGGTCGCACATAACTTATGCAAAAGAGGTCACACGACTACACAGAGGAGGTCGTATATAACCTAAGCGGAAGAGATCGCACATAACTTACACGGAGGAGGTCGAACTTAACCCTTATGTGACCTAACATAGGATTTTAGACCGCACAACACATGCATTTCGTTATAGTCATTGGATCACCATCTAACGGTGATCCAACGGCTAAAAAAAAAAACCTATCCATAGGTAAAAAAAAATACCTATTAGATTGGCAACCTATATATATATATGTATATATTAGTAGAACTCACAAAAAAATATTAGCAATATTAGTGGAAAAGAAAAGTTAAAGAGAGAATTATAATGTCATGGTAGCAATACTGCTTGGAACATTGAGTAATTTATGCAAATGAGATTTTCTGGGATCAAAGAAATTATTTTCTGTAAATTACACGATTAGTAACTGTTGTATAAAACTGGAACTCAAGTTATTAACTTTTTTTCGTTTCAATCAGAGAACTAATAGACATTTCTTATTTTATATAATGTTTGTCGTCACTTATTACTTAGGCTCATCTTCTACTCCTTAAGTGAACTAAGTTAAAAATGTGCAGCTTTATTTATTAGCTTCATGAAACAGATAATTAACCATGACACTGGAAAAATAAAAAAAATCCTACGATAAATCACCAAACTCAGAATGACAGATTAAGCCATTAACAAGAGTTTATACTACAGCCATAAAAAAAATTCACGCAAAAAATATTTTTACATATGACCAAAAGGGTTATTATTCTTTTTTACATGGTTATAGTGGCAAAAACATCGAGGTTATATCGATTACAGATTTAGATCTAAAAGATTTCGTTCTTTTATGAATTGACTTGAAAATAGCGTCGACAGGCCAGCTGACCAAGTACAAGGCCCGGCTCACAACACCAAAAGGCCGGAGGATGGGCCGGGCCGAGCGGTCGGCCTGACCCATTTCGCGAAGGGTGGAGTATTGTCTTCGTTCTTCTCAAGGGGCACAGGCCGCGAAAACTGAAAGCTCCTCCTGGTTCTTCTGGTCCAAGAAGAAGAGAAAGAAAAGTAGCGCAGAGCTAAAAAAATGGAGTTGGTATCAGAGAAAGAGAAGAAGCAATCCTCCGATAATAACAACAATACCAACCCCGATAATGCTCAGCCACTTCTCGACTCCTCCGATAGCTTCAACACTCACGAAGCCCAGGAATTTCGTGACCGCCTGGCTCGAGACCTCAAAGCTGGCCTTCATCCCCTCAAGGTGGCCCTAACCCTAACCCTAACTCATATTGTAACCTGAACATTTCTCTCATCAACATCAACTGTTATATATATATATATATGGAATCCATTTCAATCCAACCAGCTAGGGTTTGCTTTGCTTTTGTTTCCATTGAACGATGATGATTTGAAATTTTAGTTGTGAAAAAGACTAGTTTGAGGAATGGGGATCAACCGGTTGCCAATGTTGAGATCATTGTGGTGAAAAGATAAAATTTCTTGATGCATTTTCTTTTGACATACATTAAGTTTCAGCTTTGCCCATTTAGGATCACATGGTTATGTGTGTGTATTGATTTTGTTTGAATAATCACAGTGAAGGTTTCTCTAATTAGGGTTTTTAGCTTTCTCAGTTTCATCCCTATGTTTAACTCCTTCCTAGAGAAAAATCTGGTAGCGTTGAGGATTTTCTGTATGCTGATTGGTGGCCTCAAGTTTTATTAGACATTAGGTTTTATTGGGTCATGGTTGCAATCGGGAAAAGACAACTTTCATACTGTTTTGTGCTGTTAACATATTCTGTAAACAGTGCGGTGGAAAGGAATGGTGATAAACGTTTTGTCTGCTATAGTGGATGCATTTTTTTTTAATCAAGTTATTAGGGGTGTAATTGGGGCTTGGCAAAGGTTGATGATGGAATTTAAATGCGTGAACAAACTTTCTACACTAAAAAGTAAAATAGAAGAACAGAAAAAAACTCTAATTGCTAGAAGAATATTATCAAGCTTGTTCTCAGTTGATTTAAAATAATTTCATTAATGTGATTAGCTTTTCGGTACTTCTTATGGTTATGGGACTTGTAGGCAATTTATACAACACAAAATCTATGTTAACACCTAATGGATGTGCCTGCTTAATGCATTCAATACTCTCCTAATGTTCTGATTCATATTCTACGTGTTCTTCTCTCTTTTGTTTAAATTTGCTTTCATCAAGAATTATCTGATTTTTCCTTAGGTCTCCCTTTACTTCTATACACCTTCACATTCACAATTCACGGATTGATGCCGTTCTGAGATATAGTATATAAATTTTTTCTCTAATGTGCACAAAATAGAAAATGTTATTCTTCGTAAAATCAAAATAAAAAATAAAACATAATGCAAGTAGCTTATTTTTCAGAATAGATTTCGCTTTTGTAAAAGATATATTATGTCCTTTTCCTTTATAAAGGCTTATGCTTGCATTGAAATGATGGCTTATATATATGGCTAATTAATGATAGTACATGTAATGTGGTGCCACGTGCATATTGGCATGCATGATCTAGTCATGTTCTTTTGAATTTACATTCATGCATGATCTTGTCATTTTCTTTTTCAGCTTGCATCTGTGCATGATCCTGTCACTTTCTTTTCAATCTTGCATTCCCGCATTTTCTAGTCTTGTTCTTTTGAGTTAACATTTTCTTAATTGAATTCAAAGTCCCTTCATAATCCATTACTTGATCTAGTGGTGTATCAATACTTAATTACATGATATTCTCATGAGTAGCACAAGTTTGTATTTTGGTACACTCGTCGGACACCTGGGGTTCGGAACCAAACATCATATGAAGACAATATAAAAAAGATTGTGGATTTCAGCACGGTTAGTCTACTCTCTTTTCTTTGTCGAAAACAAGAACCCTAAAAGAGGCGCTGAGTATTTAGCCTTTCATTATTAAGTTTTCCCTGTGCTGATTTTTTTTTTTAACCCCTTCCATCTTCTTCTTTTACTTCTTTTCTTGAAAAACATGTATATCTAGGTTGAAGAGTTTTGGGTCTCTTATTGCCACTTGGCCCGTCCCTCTTCTTTGCCAAGCCCAACAGACCTGCATCTTTTCAAGGAGGGGATTCGACCTTTATGGGAGGTACATATCTGAGGCCATGCAATCTTAATTATTTCCCTGTTATAAATCTTATTCTATCTGAATTACTTCATTTATTTATTTTTTGTTGGTCAGGACTCTGCTAACTGTAATGGTGGTAAGTGGATAATACGGTTCAAAAAGGTTATATCAGGCCGTTTTTGGGAGGATCTGGTAAGGACAAAGGCTGAACTCATGGAAATTTGTTGTAATTTAATATTTTATGTTTTCAGCTGGATGTACTTTTTCACAATGTTGTTTGAAAGGAATGATTCTGAGTGAAAATATAATAGTCAGACAAATGATTCTGGGTGAAAATATAATAGTCGGACAAGTTTTATGAGCGTTTGGTTTTGTTTGTGGTTTATTATTCGGACACTATTTGAAAATATTGTCTGTGTACTCAGGTGTCTTGGTGAGGTTATAGGTGAAATTTCTGGATGTTGAAACCATTGCTTTTAATGCGATAAATATCTCAAACCCATACTAGTAGCTTTTAAGTGAATTTCTTTATTCCTTTTCATAGGCAGGAGAGCCCTTTGCATGCCTTACATTTTTATAAAATTTACTTGCGGCACATTCCTCTTTTATTTGGTTACACTTGCTCTACCAACCTATAAGAGTGGCTTTCCTCGTGCTCTACCTACCTATAAGAGTGGCTCTCTTCGTGGCATAACTAGGAAGTCATAAATTTGGTGTATGCAGGTCCTTGCATTGGTTGGTGATCAACTTGATTACGGAGAAAACATATGCGGTGCGGTGTTGAGCATTCGTTTCAACGAGGATATATTAAGTGTCTGGAATAGAAATGCATCTGATCATCAGGTTGGTAAATTTGTCCGTTTCTGTACTTTCATTTCTCATTAAGTGCAATAATCTTTCATTGCATTCCTTGTTCCAGGCTGTCATGGCTTTAAGAGATGCAATCAAGCGACACCTGAAACTTCCACACAGCTATGTTATGGAATACAAGCCCCATGATGCTTCATTGCGTGATAACTCATCCTACAGAAACACATGGTTGAGAGGGTAAGAATTTTGCCAGCCTAGCATTAAGGCCACTGCTAGGTTCGATTGTCACTTGCTACCATGACATTATGTATAAGCACTGTACGGGGATATGTAGATTGACTTTAAGAAGATAGCATTTGTACTTGAAGTAACTGATGATCAATCAAATGAGTTATTACTACTTTGACCTATAATTATGATGCTTAAAGTTACTGCAAAAATAATCTATCAATATATATATATTGATAGATTATATAAAGCTTGAATAAGAGAGAGAGAAAATATGATAGTTTCTTTGATCAATATTTTATATTTAAAATTTTTAAAAAATTTCTAATTTAATTTTTATTTTTACATGATATAATTGGTTCTATTATTATTTTTTCATGCTATGATTGGTTGTAATGTATATATGTTATTGTATAATATTGTATTTAATTTAATATTAATGATACTTTATAATAAATTCAGTTGATTGAACAAATAATTATGTTGCATTCGTCTCATCAAAATCAAAATAAATATAGAGATAAATACATTTTTTAATGTTTTATATAATATTATATTTAATTTAATATTAATGATATTTTATATTAAATTTAGTTTATCAAATAAATTTTTGTGCTAGATTTGTCTCGTCAAAAATAAATACAGAGATAAATATATTTTTTAATGTTGTAATATATTGAATCTAATTATAAATTAAGTTGTAATACATGTAAAATTAATATTTTCTTGTGCTAAGCAATATAACCACTAGTAATGGTTCAAGGCTTGAGGGATGTGTGTGTGAGTTTGAGAGAGTCAGGGGTTCAAACTTTGATAGAGTGTGTGTGTTATTTTTTTTTTAATTTGTAATAAGTGGTGGTCATTAGTTAAGCCTCATTTAAAAAAAAAAAACTACTAATAATGGTAATAACATGTGTCTTGAACAACTTGAGTTGTCCAACAATTTTCCGAGTATACCCAATGCCCGTCGTTTTGACCCTACACGGTGAAAGTGTCATTGAGTAGTGTTTTGCCCTAAAATCGGCTTTGCTAATAGCAGTAGTTTCTTTTGACTTCTATTTTGCTAGATGCATATTTTTCTCTTTTGGTTTTACTATTTTTTTTGTCCATAATTTTGATTAAAATATGGTTTTATTGTTTGGCTAATGCTATAGTTGTAAAAAAAAAAAAAAAAAAAGAGCTAAATTTGACACATTATTTCATTTTTTTTAACTACCATTACATAATGTTTTCCTAAATGCTAATTTTTTAGCTTTTTATTATTTGATACTAAAAAAGTAATTTCGTAATTGGTTAGGTACTGAGAAGTGTAGAGAAATTGACATGGATTGGCTTGATTGAGATTAAAATGATATTTTAAGAATATTTTGAAAAAGGACTTTTTAAGGAATGTTACAATGTCATGTGACTATTGATTAGTCCTTAAAAATTAATAAATAATGATACTCCATCACACAACATACTCCAAAAAAGTCATTTTTCAAAATTTCTCGAAAAAGTCATTTTAGTTAAAATGCCTTTTAATATAAAAATCTTCTAAACTCGAAACAATTTAGCAAAATTAACTTTGAACTCAATTTTTTGGAACAAAATCCTTTGAAGTCCCCTATGATTAGTCTTGTTAAAAAAGAAGATATTTTTGTTAGTTTTTTTTTACAGTTAAATCCTAATTATTTTATTTGTGGTTTTTAGGTCATTATTCTTATGTTTTTGTTTCACATTAATTCCTTTTAATCTTTTCTATCCTATAAAATTGAAACGACAAAACATAAGTTGGCAATATATGTCCCATAAAATTCACAATATGTTCATATACCTTTCTTTCGTACTATGTAAAATTTTGGCAATATATATCCCATAAAATGGGAAGGGCAAAACAAAAAGTTGACAATATATGTGTCACAACCCAAGACTCGGACTAGTGGCAGAAGGGAATTTCGCAAGGATAAGAAATTCTTTGATTCATTTGAAAATGTCTAAAAGTTATAGTTTTGTAAAACAGCCCATTTTAGATAAAATATTTGGAATTCCATCTCGTGAACCTCTCCCACAGTTCGTATACACCGTTAAACATAGATTGAATAAATACCGAAAAGAACATAAATCAAATATATGTTCAAACATCATCATCATCCATGTTAGAACAGACATCAGAATGACATACATGAGTTTACAGACAAAATGGAAAGTAGTAATCTTAGTTCAATGCTAAAACAAAACTCAAACAATCCAAATACCACAGCAACACGCTTCAAGCATTACCAAGATAATAAACTACAGTCCCGATGGTCTCTTACTCCTCTTGATCTCCAAAATTGCATTGGACACCACCTGAGGAAAGGAGTGAGCATAAAATACCCAGTAGGAAAAACAGTTACCTCGATCAAAAACATTTTTAGTGATGGAAAGCTCCTGCATAGTTAGTTTAAATCCAATACATACATATATGATAATCCAAAACCAGAAATCATCACGTATATGTTTAAATAAATCAGTATAATCAAAACCATTCAATTCAGATACACATGACACAAATCAACCCATACCCATGAACTCACATCCTCTCATCTGTGGAAACCCAGGATGATGGCACTAAGTGTACCTAACAACCTGCCTGACACCTAAGCCCATACCCAGAAGGGACACCCATGTGTCGCCTACCAAACCTGAAAGGGCAATCGAATTGCCTACGCCTGCCAAATGAGAAGGTAATCAAAAGTAACAAAACCCCGCGCAGGTTTACGGACTCTACACCGACGACGGGGCACGCAGCGCCACACTATAAACCCACGATTCTAACGCGGAGTTCATGTATGATTCTATGACACGTGCAACACAGAATTGAAGTTTGAAAATAATCGTACTCTGGTTTTTCAATAAAATAAGTATATTAGGTTTTAATAGGAAAACGGGTAGCACAATAGCCCTATATTTGAAATTCCTAAAATAATCTGCACTCAGAAAATTCCTAGAGCAATATAATATATATATGTATATCATACCACCACAGTCTATCATATATGTTCAAGAAAACCAAAAACCACATTTGTTCTCGTATATTATAGAAATTAAGTTTTATTCGAAATAGTATAAAACGAAGGTAACCGAATCCCTACCTCATAAGAATAGAAATACCACACTATTGAATCCTCAAGGCGTCATCGGCAATCGTCCGGAGGGTCGGGAATCAATTTCAAGCCATCAATTGTCCTTTTGCGAAAAACTAATATCTCAACGGAGCTTTAATTCCACAAACAGACTACTTCACTGAATTCTTAGCACCTAAAATAGCTAAGTTAGACATATAATTTGTCCAATTCAGGTCCAGGCCCATGCCAGACTGGTGGCACACAAATCGAGGTAAATCTTAGCCGTCCAATTTCGATTTTTCGTGCCGATCACCAAACATAGATAATATATATATCAAACTTCCCCATTTTTCGAGTACAATCCAAAAATGACAACTTTTGATTCGGGCATTATGGGGTTAAGATATATATACCTTGAGCTTGCTCTCGACGAGACGAATCCAACGAGCCCAGTTAAGGGTCAAATAGTGGTCGGAATCATCGCTGGCGACGAGAAATCCGAAACAGTCCACTTCGTCTTCTCTGGCAATAGTGGCTGTGGTAGCCGCTGGCGACGGTCGGCGGAGCTTCCTGGCGGAACAGTGAGCTCGCACCGGGTAGTTGGCGGGCCGGACGATGGCCTGGGCGGCGGCATGGCCTCCCCTGGTGCGCCGGCTGAGAGTGAACAGAGAGAGAGCGAGGGAGGCGTCAGGGAAGAGAGAGAGAAAAGAGAGAGAGAGAGAGAGAGAGAGAGAGAGAGTGAGTGGGAGGGAGAGCCCACGTGGGTAAGTAAGGGACTATACAATTTTTAAAAAAATTGCACTATAGTCCTTGATTCCCAAAGCTCTATCAATTCTGTTCCCCAAAAATTACAATTTAGTCCTTTTGTACAAAACTTTTGCAAATTAATTTACCCAACATAATACTTGAAAATTGGTAAAATGTCCAAATTACCCTCCCAAAAATTCGGATTTTTACATTCTCCCCTCCTTAAAAGAATTTCGTCCCGAAATTCAAAATACAAGTCAAGATTACATAACAATACAACTTCTGACTAAAGATTAAACAAATGAGGGTACTTCTCGTACATCTTTGTCTCGAGTTCTCAAGTAGCCTCGTCTTCTTTATAATGTTCCCAAAGCACCTTGATAAGTGGAATCTCTCTGTTGCGAAGCATCTTCAACTCTCTATCTAATAAAC
Source organism: Parasponia andersonii (assembly GCA_002914805.1). Classification (NCBI taxonomy): domain Eukaryota; kingdom Viridiplantae; phylum Streptophyta; class Magnoliopsida; order Rosales; family Cannabaceae; genus Trema; species Trema andersonii. The sequence continues at coordinate 907,011 of JXTB01000066.1, forward strand.
GAACAGGCTGCTCTTCATAGGATGCATTTTCTTGGATTGGTATATGCACGTACTGAACAACATGAGATGAGTCTGACATGTACTTCTTCAACATCAACGCATGAAACACGTCATTCACGTGACCCAACTGTACAGGTTAATTCAAGCGATACGTTACTGGTCCAATTCTCTCAGTGATCTCAAAAGGACTAATATACCTTGGAGCTAACTTACCCTTAACCCCAAATCTTGTCACACCACGCTTTGGAGTCACTTTCAAGAATATGGAATCACCAGTATCGAACTCTATCTCATGCCTCTTCAGGTTAGCATAACTCTTCTGGCGACTCTGAATCTCCTTAAGTCTCTCCTGAATATCCTTGATCTTCTCAATATTCTCCTCAATTAGTTCAGGTCCAAGAGTAACACGCTCTTTAGGTTCTACCCAACATAAAGGCGACCTACACGGCCTCCCATACAACACTTCATATGGAGCCATACCCACACTGGTCTGGTAACTGTTATTGTAAGCAAATTCCATCAAAGGAAGATGATCATCCCAGTTCCCACCAAAGTCTAGTATGCAACAATGTAGTGTGTCCTCAAGAATCTGAATGGTCCTTTCAGACTGACCATCTGACTTCGGATGGTGAGCTGTACTGATATCCAACTGCGTACCCAACGCTTTCTGCAAGGCTCTCCAAAACTTAGAAGTGAATCTTGGATCTCTGTCGGAGACTATGCTTGAAGGCACATCATGCAAGCGTATGATGTTCTCCACATAGAGTCTACTGAGTTTAGTAAGTGAGTAGTCTATCCGAATCGGAATAAAGTGAGCACTCTTCATCAACCGATCGACTACCACCCAAACTGCATCATTCTTCCTCAAGGTCTTTGGCAAACGGGTCACGAAGTCCATCGTGATCTTATCCCACTTTTATTCTGGAATTGGCAATGACTGAAGTAACCCAGCTGGCTTCTGCTGTTCAGCCTTGACTTACTAGTAAGTCAAACACTTAGCCACAAAGGTAGCTACATCCTTCTTCATCTCTTTCCACCAATACTGCCTCTTTAAGTCTCAGTACATCTTATCATTACCTGGATGTACGATGAACCTTGATCTGTGAGCCTCAGTTAGAATGGTTTTTCAAAAATTAGGGTGATTAGCTACAACCAACTTCCCACTGAAAAGCAAAAATCCTTCTCTGTTAGTGCTCCAACCATCTAACTATTCACCATTTTGAAGCCAGTTCCAGATTGTCCTCAACTCCATATCTTTCCACTGACTCTGTTGAACAGTCTGGAGAAGTGATAGTGAAATCACAATATTGCTCAGGCAAGCAACCCCTTTATTCTCGAAATACTACAAGTTGTAGTCACTAATCGCAACTGAGTTCCTCCAATCTTCAAACACTAGTGTAGCTAGTGCACCACGAGGCTTCCTACTCAGTGCATCAGCTACAACATTAGCTTTACCAGGATAATACTGTAGGTCGAAGTCATAATCCTCCATATACTCAACTCATCTTCGCTGTCTCAAGTTTAGATCCTTCTGAGTAAAGAGATACTTCAAACTCTTATGATCGGAGAATATGTCGAACTTCACACCATATAAGTAACATCACCAAATCTTCAAGGCAAAGATCACTTCTGCAAGCTCCATATTATGGGTGGGATAGTTCCTCTCATGTAGCTTTAACTGACGAGAAGCATAAGCCACAACCTAACCATTCTACATCATGACACATCCCAAACCCATCTTTGAAGCATCGGTACATACCACATAAGGTTCGTTACTGTCAGGAACAACAAGAACTGGTGTGGTGGTCAAGCTCTATTTCAACCTGACAAAAGCTTCTTCACTTTTGTGATCCCAAACAAACTTGACATCCTTCCTGGTCAACTTCGTCAAAGGCAAGGCGGTCCTCAAAAAATCTTACACAAAATGGCGGTAGTCGCCTGCCAAACCAAAGAAACTCCATACTTCTATTACATTTCTCGATCTCTCCCACTCCAGAACAGCTTCTATCTTAGCGGGATCGACTGAAATACCTCCATGAGAAATCACATACCCCAAGAACTTCACATCTGACATCTAAAAGTCACACTTCGATTTCTTGGCATATAACTGATGATCTCTTAAGGTCTTAAGTACTATCCCCAGATGTTCGGCATGGTCTTCTTGAGTCTTGGAATACACTAGGATGTCGTCGATGAACACAACCACAAAATGGTCTAAAAAGGGCCTGAAGACCCGATTCAAGAGATCCATAAATGCTGCGGGAGCATTTGTTAAACCAAACGGCATTACCAGAAACTCAAAATGACCATATCGAGTTCTGAATACTGTCTTAGGTATAACATCCTCCCTTATCTTCAACTGATGATAACCAGATCTCAAATCGATCTTGGAGAAAAACCTTGAGCCATCGAGTTGATTAAACAACTCATCTATCCTTGGCAAATGATACTTATTCTTCACTTTCAACTAATTCAACTTCCTGTAGTCTATACAAAGTCTCAACGAACCATCAGGTTTCTTTGCAAACAAAACAGGAGCACCCCAAGGAGAAGTGTTACTGCGAATAAAGTCCTTGGAAAGTAGGTCGCCCAACTATTCTCTCAACTTTTCCATCTCAGCAGAAGCTATGCGATAGGCTGGAATAGAAACTGGCTGAGCTCCAAAAACTAGTCAATGTAGTACTCGATCTTCCTATCTAGTGGTAACCTCGGTAAGTCTTCAAGAAACACCTCTGAATACTCACTAACTATTGAAAACCATAGGTTTTGATCGTCTATCCTCACCTCGCCATCAATGGCAAATAAGTTCCCATAACACTCGAGTTTCTTCCTTCTACCCATGCATGCTTTCAGAATAGGACTAGGTTTCAACAGACTCATCCCAGCCTGATAGATAATAGGTTGCCTATCACCAGGAAAAAGAGTCACCCGTTTCTTATAACAATCTACAACGGCTCGATACTTCGACAACCAATCTATACTGAGTATCATGTCATACTGTCCCATCAGTAACACAATCAAATTAACAAAAAGCTTCCTATGACTGACTATAACCCGATAAGACTTACACATACTAGAAACATCAGCTACTTCTCCCAAAGGTATACCCAACGTCAATACATAATCCAAATCAGAAAATTTCAACCCCAATAGTTGAGCAAACAATAAGGATATGAATGAATGGGATGCACCAGTATCAAATAAAACATGTGCCCAAGAGTGTGAAAGAAGGATCATACTGTCAACAACACCTCGGCCGGTGCGATCCTGAGTGTCGTCTGCCCCAGTAAAAGCATAGGCTTGGCCAGTCACCTTTGGTTTCTCTCGTTGCTTCTTCCATAGCCAGAATGGCTACTGCTGGATCGCGGACCACTACTGCCATATCCGCACCCACCCTGACTCCCTGAGGCCTGAGGAGTCAGAAAATTCTGAGTAAAACCCTGAGGGCGGTAATGATACTGATAAGGCTGAGGGGAAGTAAAAGTCTGCTAAATACTCTGTGACTGTTGCGGCCTTATTTGAGTATTCTGATAAGAAACAGAACTGGACTGGCTCCTCTATAGTCCTTCCCGAGAAAAAGAAGATTTCTGCAGACGGTTGGGACACTCCTTCTTCCGGTGACCCTGCTGGCCATAAACGAAACATCCTCCATACGGATTGCCTCTGCCACCCTCTGAAGAACCACTGCTATTCGAATTCTCACTGTTCAGAGTGCCCTGGGTTGACCACTGCCCCTAGTTCCTTCTGGTGACTTTCCTGTCATTACCTCTCTGCTGGTTCCTTCTAGAATCCAATCCTTCTTTGATAGCCTTTACCCGCTGGGCAGTCACTACAATCTCAGGAAGAGTATGGAAAGTCTGAGTACCAATTCTGTTGAAAATGTTCCGATTTAGATGACTTCTGAACTTGGCAACTCGGTACTTCTCACTCATACCTGGTCTAAGAGCAACACTTGCCAACTCAGTGAACTCTATCAGGTACTCATTCACCTTCTGTTACCTTGAATCAACGTCTCAAATTGGTTCACCACTTCATCTTGTTGATCCTTATTGGCATACTGGGCTTTGAAAATCCATTTAAAGTCTTCCCAATTCAAACCCACAACATCTTGCATCCGTTCCACTATTTCCTACTAGCGAATGGCACTCCCTATCAAATGGGTAACAGCAAACACAACCTAAAACTCAATCGGAGTACCAAGAGCCCAAAAGTGCCTCTCTATCTCATGCAACCAAGTAATTTCCATGAGAGCTCCTGGCCTACCATCAAACTGCCCTAGCTAGAGATGCATGAATCACTAGAGATGATCTCACTGATCCAACTGACGTTCCATCGAAGCTGGAGGTTGATAGTTTGGATTGCTCATCTGGGCGAATACCTGCTGCATTGCCTCGATCAGATGAGTGAAATCCGAACGAGGAGGTTTGGCACCCGGCTGGTGCCTCAGAACTCTTCTTGGAGGCATCCTTAAAAGTCTGAAACAATATGTCAAACTGTCAATGCGATAATGGTGAATGCTTGTCATAAAATCAACTTCAATCTAGTTTAATGGTGATACATTCGAGCTGTTAAACTCAAAGCTCTGAGTTTAATTTTCTGTCACAACCTAAAACCCAGGCTAGTGGTAGAAGGGGAATTTCGCAAGGATGAGAAATTCCTTGATTTATTTGAAAACGTCTAAAAATTATAGTTTTGTAAAACAGTCTATTTTAGATAAAATATTTGGAATTCTATCCCGTGAACCTCTCTCATAGTTTGTATACATTATTAAACATAGATCGAATAAATACCGAAAAGAACGTAAATCAAATATATGTTCAAACATCATCACCATCCATGTCAGAACAGATATCAGAATGGCAGACATGAGTTCACGGACAAAATGGAAAGTAGTAATCTTAGTTCAATGCTAAAACAAAACTCAAATAATCCAAACACCACAACAACATGCTTCAAGCATTACCAAAATAATGAACTATAGTCCTGATGGCCTCTTACTCCTCTTAATCTCCAAAATTGTACTGGACACCACCTGAAGAAAGGAGGAAGGGAATGAGCATAAATTCCCAGTAGGAAAAATAGTTACCTCGATCAAAAATATTTTTAGTGATGGAAAACTCCTGCATGGTTATTTTAAATCCAATACATACATATATGATAATTTAAAACCGAAAATCGTCACGTATATGTATAAATAAATCAGTATAATCAAAACCATTCAATTCAGATGCACATGACACAAATCAACCCATACCTATGAGCTCACATCCTCTCATCTGTGAAAACCCAGGATGATGGCACTAAGTGTACCTAACAGCCTGCCTGACACCTAAGCCCATACCTGGAGGGGACACCCAAGTGTTGCCTACCAAACTTGGAGGGGCAACTGAATTGCCTACGCCTACCAAATAGGGAGGTAATCAGAAGTAACAAAACTCCACACAGGTTTACGGACTCTACACTGATAGTGGGGCATGCAGCGCAACGCTGTAAACCCATGATGCTAACATGGTGCTCATGTATGATTCTATGACATATGCAACACAGAACTGAAGTGTGAAAATAATCGTACTCTGATTTTTCAATAAAATAAATATATTAGGTTTTATAGAAAAACGGGTGGCACAACAGTCTTATATTTGATATACCCAAAATAACCTGCACTCAGAAAATCCTCAGAGTAATACAACATATATATATATCATACCATCACAGTCCATCACATATGTTCAAGAAAACCAAAAACCACATTTGTTCTGGTATGTTGTAGAAATTAATTTTTATTTGAAAATAGTATAAAACGAAGGTAACTGAATCCCTACCTCATAAGAATAGCGATACCACGCTATTGAATCCTCAAGGTGTCATCAACAATCGTCCGAAGGGTCGGGAACCAATTTCAAGCCCTCGATCGTCCTTTTGCAAAAAACTAACTTCTCAACGGAGCTTCGATTCCACAAACGGACCTCTTTACTGAATTCCTAACACCAAAAATAGCAATGTTAGACATATAACTTGGCCAATTTGGGTTCAGGCCCACACTGGACCGGTAGCACACAAATCGAGGCAAATCTTAGCCGTCCGATTTCGATTTTTCGTACTGATCACCAAACATAGGCAACATATATATATATATATATATATCAAACTTCCCCATTTTCCGAGTACAATCCAAAAATGACAACTTTTGATTCGGGAATTATGGGGTTAAGATATATATACCTTGAGCTTCCTCTCGATGAAATAAATCCAACGAGCCTGGTTAGGGGTCAAATGGTGGCCAGAATCGTCGCTGGCGACGAGAAGTCTGAAACGGTCCATTTCGTCTTCTCTGGCAACGATGGCTGTGGCAGCAGCTGGCGACGGTCGGCGGAGCTTCCTGGCGGCATGACGAGCTCGCGCCGGGTAGTTGGTGGGACAAACGGTGGCCTGGGCGGCGGCGCGGCCTCCCCTGGTGCACTGGCTGAGAGTGAATAGAGAGAGAGCGAGGGAGGCGTCAGGGAAGAGAGAGAGAGAGAGAGAAAGTGAGTGGGAAGGAGAGCCACGTGGGTAAGTAAGGGACTATGCAATTTTTAGAAAAATTACACTATAGTCCCCGATTCCTAAATCTCTATCAATTTGGTCCCTCAAAAATTTCAATTTAGTTCATCTGCACAAAAATTTAGCAAATTAATTCACCCAACATAATACCCAAAAATTAGTAAAAAGTCCCAACAAAAATGAGCATGTTTTAGGCAAGTGCTAGTTAGCGGCAATATTGGATAAAAAAGATTAATGCAAAACAAAAATATAAGAATAAGGACCTAATAGCCATAAATAAAAGAATGTGGACTTAACTAAAAAAAAAAAACCTTTCTTTTCTAACAAATTTAATATTATGGGGATATTAGGGAATTTTGCTCCAAAAATTTGAGTTCAGGATTAATTTTACTAATTTGTTTTGAGTTGAGAGGGTTTTATATTAAAAGGCCTAGTTAAAAATATTATTGATTAAGCATTCAAGAATCAGGTGTACAAGTAATTGATTTATTAAAGCCGATTTTAATATTTTAAAGTTATAAATATAAGAGTTATTGTTAAAAAATTCTTGGGCTTTTGTATTTTAGCAAAAAAAAACTTAAGTTTTTCATTATATCAATAAACCTTAAATTTTTTTAATTATAGCAATAAAAACCTTGGTCTTCTAATTTTTTTTAAAAGTGGGGCTTAATTGATGACCTCCACTTATTACAAATTAAAGGAAAATACTTACTACTACCCAATATCCACCCCACCTTATTAGAGATAATAGGCTTTCACGCCTACCCCCGGTGTGACTCGAACATAAGATCGAGATCCTAAGTAGTAAGTGCTCTTACCACTTGAGCCAACCCACTTCGTCAACCTTGGCCTTCTGATTATATCTAATAAAACCTTAAGATTTTGAAATCCAATCAAATTGAACCCAAAATAAATATTTAATCAACGAATATATGGCATAATTAAGAAACGACTATTTTTCAAGTGTTCTATACACATGAACTATTTTTAAAATTTATTTTAACTAAAAAAGTCAATATTTTCAATATAGAATGACAGATTTTTCGCCTAATTGGGGTACTTGTCAATGTAAATATCCTAGTATAGTCACAAATAACAGTGTACACTAAGGAAAAATGGGTCATTTGACTTATTTCCAGAATTTGAGTCAATTTTTATAATTCAAAGGTTTTATTTGATATAACTAAAAAGTTAAATTTCTTTTTTGGCTAAAATTAAACAAAGACAAGGTTTATATTTATATATATATATATAATCAAAAACCCAGGGTTTTTTTGTGCTAAAATTTGAAAACTCGGTATTTATTTCAATAATAACACATAAATATAACTATATTATGAAAATAAAGTCAAGTATAATTAGGAATGACAATAAGACCATGACAAAATGCAAGAATTATTCCTCACTTTTTCTCTTGGTAATTGGTACAACATATATGTAGAAATCCCTAGGCTAGAAATATTCCTAAATGAGAATATTTAATTAGCTAGGTATTCACAGGACACACGTGGCTACTACTACAATATTGCCTGTGCTAAATACACATGGCATACACATACTCCTTATGCCCATCTTAGATGTACATGTCATACACATGCTAAGCTCATACTATATGAGCTGTTAGATAAACCCCTCTTGACACTCTCCTTTAAGATAATGAGTGGATATTGTCTATTCCCAGCTTGGTGATAATAAACTAAAATGTAGAACCACTTAGATCTTTGGTTAATACATCAGCAAGTTATCTTTCAGAAGACACAAATGGTGTATAGATCAATCCATTTTCTAAATTCTATTTTATGAAGTGTCTGTCCATCTCCACATGCTTGGTATGGTCATATTGAATAGGATTGTGTGTAATATTTATTGCTGACTTGTTATCATAGTATAGCTTCATCGGTCTTTCCCAAGCTCTCTTCAAATCATCCAAGACGATTTTTATTCATAAGAGTTCACATACTCCCAAAGCCATCGCTCTGAATTCAGCCTCTATGCTTGATCTTACAACTACATTTTGTTTCTTACTTCTTCAAGTTACAAGATTATCTCCAAGGAAAGTACAATAGTCTGAGATTGATCTTTTGTCATCCACTGACCCAGCATAATCTGCATCAGTGTAGGCTTCCAAAGTTAGCTTTTCACTTCTTTTGAATAATACTCCTTTTCCTGGAGTTCCTTCAAGTATTGTAAGATTCGACAAGCAACTTGAAAATGAATTTCTTTTGGATTATGCATATGCTGATTAACTACTCCCATAATATAAGCTATATATGGTCTGGTATATGACAAGTAAATTAATTTTCTAACTAACCTTTGATAAGACTCCCTATCTATTGCTGCATCTTTAAGTACTTTACTAAGCTTGTGATTCTATTCAATAGGAGTCTCTACTGGTTTACATCCCAATTTTCTAGCTTCAGCCAACAGATATAGTACATACTTTTGTTAAGATATAAAATTCCTATATTGGGAGTAAGCAACTTCAATGCCGAGAAAATATTTTAATCTACCAAGCTCCTTAATTTCAAATTCTTGCAAAAGATGTTTTCTTAGATTTTTCATACTTTCAAGATCATCTCTTGTTACCACAATATCATTCACATAGACTAACAAAGCCGTGACTTCCCCTAATGCTGAATGCTTAACAAATAATGTATAGTCACCTTGAATTTGCTTGTAGCCAATATATTTCACAACTTAAGCAAATCTGCCAAACCAAGCCCTAAGAGATTGTTTCAGGCCACACAAAGCTTTCTTCAATTTGCACACCTTATTCTTCTTTGCATAGAGCCTCCATATAGATTTTCTCAATAAGGTCTCCATATAGAAAAACATTCTTGATATCAAACTGTTGTATATTCTATTTTTGGTTGGTTGCCAAAGACAATAATATTCTCATGGTATTCATCTTAGCCACTAGAGGAAAATTTTCGAGATAATCTACTCCAAAAGTTTGGGTGTAACCTTTAGCTACTAACCTTGCCTTGTACCGTTCAAGAGATCCATCTGTCTTGTATTTCAGATTAAACATCCATTTGCATCTTACAAGTTTCTTTCCTTTAGGTAGTTCTAGAAAAATAAAGTTTTAAGGAGCGAAATTACTAGAAAAGAAAGAAGTTCCCCACACCGCTTAGATCCATGCAGCGATATCTTATTTTTTTTCAAGTGCATCAATTCCATCCTCTATAGCTTTTTACCATTCTTTACTATTCAATGCTTTAGCGACATTTTTTGGGATAGTAATAGTATTCAAACGAATAAGAAAGCTTTTATGACTCCTACATAGTTTCTTATAGGATACAAAGTAGGATAATAGATACTATGAGTTTTGAGTACACTTTCTAATACATTTTCTAATATCAACAAGAAGATCATCATTATTAACAACTAGTACATCACTCTTATTAGTTTCAGGGTCAAGAATTACCTTAACCTTATCAGTTTCAGGATTAGGTTTTGGATCAAGCACTTGCATTAGTTGAATAGGATTTTTTTTCCTTGAGTATACTTGCAATCGATGAGTAGCACTCTAAATTGGATTAGGAGTATGTGATTAGAATTATTTTGTATAGGAATAGATTTCTCATTTATAGTAGGTGAAGAATCAAGTAAAAACAAATCCAAATCTAAATCCTTATCTTCCATGAATAATGACTCCCCCTAAAGATAAGGATGAGGAAAGTAATTTCCATTTTCAACAAATGTGACATCTGCAGAGAAAAAAAAAACAATTTCTTGTTGGATGGTAGTATTTATATCCTTTTTTTGTAGATAAATATCTAACAAAAATACATTTAAGAGCCCTAAGATTAAGTTTTCTCCGGTTGTTAGAATGAATATGGATAACCGACACGCACCCAAAAATTCTAGGAATCAAATAATTTGTTGTTTTGAAGTCAAGAAAGAATTTGGAAAAAAGTTGCATAGAACTATTGTAACCAAGGACTCGAGAAGGTAACCTATTAATTAGATAAATAGCAGTCAAGATAACTTCTCCCTAATAATTTTTTGGAATGTTTTTTTGGAAAAGAAGGGGTTAGGTTACATCAAGAAGATGGCCATTTTTTCTTTCAACCACTCCATTTTTTTATGGTGTGTTGACACAAGAAGACTCATGAATCACCGTTTTGGCTAAAAAAAATAGTGACAATATTTGATTAAAATAATCTCTAGTATTATCAGACTAAAGCCTTTTTATTTCTACTCCAATTTGGTTTTTAACCATTTGAAAAAAATTCTGAAATATAGAACTCATATCTGATTTATATTTTTGGAGATAAACCTATGTCACCCGAGTATAATCATCAATAAAAGAGACAAACCAATGAGCCCCAGAAATATTTTGGACTAGAGAAGGCCCCGAAATATCACTTCAAATAAGAGCAAAAAGGAATGTCATTCGTGTATTACTTATTGAAAAAGAAGTACATTTGTGTTTTGCAAGCTCACAAAATAAAGCATACTTAACTTTAATCCCCCAAACAAACGAGAAAACATAGTTTTCAAAGTACTAAAAGAAGGATGACTAAGATAAAAATAATGTAGCTAGATCTAATTTTTATTTGAAAGAGACAATTCAGAGAATAAAGACAGTGGAATCTGATTCTTAGTGCTAATTTGCCCACTTGATTCCTCAAAGAAGTAGAGCTCATTCTTTTCCTTAGCAAGTCCAATCATCATCTTTATGCCCTGATCCTAAATTTGACAAAGTGTAGAAGAAAAGGTTATCACACAATCCAAAATTAATATGATAGCTTAGGCATATAGAGAACATCTTTTAAAACCAAATTCTAGTTTATAGCAACATCTCCTTGACTAGCAATGGTAATAAGTGTTCTTTCAGCAGTAGCAATTTTTTTATTACTAGGGCAAGGACTATATGAGACAAATCCATGAGATGATTAGGTCATATGATCAATAGTCTCCGAATCAATCACCTAAGAATTTTTTGTAGGGAATTTTGAAGTACTCAATGCAAAAGTCTGGGAATAATCACCCGAGAGAGCTAAAGAATAACTTTTTCAATTGTGGGTTTCTTTATTGTACTCAGGAAATATCTCATCTTTTCAATCTCCTCCATATTAAATTCAGCTTGAGTTTTGGGCAGATCCCCTTCTCTTCTTGGATTTACCGAGGTCATGTGCACTTGTTCTTACCATTCTCCTTAATTTCCCTTAGCTGTCTAGTTTTAGTTGGTAGAAGAAAAATTATTCTGAGTATGTGATGGCTTACCATAGAGTTTCTAGCACCTGTCCTTTGTCAGGGATTTTTGCAGTAGATACACCATGTGGAGTTCTTATTTACCATCTTTGAGTTCTCCAACATTCCAATGTCTCTTCTAACCTGCCAAAGTAATTGTTTTATTGCTGGTTTGGTTTCATGCCTCGAAGGTATACACCTTTGACAATCAAGCCAGATCCTTCCATTAATTAAGGCTCCATTATCACTCCTCTATGTCTTTCTTCTTGTCGGAATATGTCCATTGTTTCATTTAGTGGAAGGAGTTCTTTAGCAAAACTTGGACTCGGACAGAATCTAATTTAGCATTCAAGCTAGCAAGAAACTGGTATATTCTCTCCTTCTCCATATAACATTTAAGAAGAGTTGTATCTTCGCTGCATTTTATCTCAATATACTCATAATGATCTAATTGTTGCCATAAACTTTGTAAAGTCTAGGCATATTCAGCAACCGAAAGGTTACTTTGTTTTATAGTATAGATTTTCATCTTAATCTCATAAATTTGAGCCGTATCACGAACTCATGAATAATTCTGCTTGCAATTTTCCTATATCTCATGTATTGTTTTCAAAAACATACAAGTATCACTTACCTCAGGTATTATGGAATTCCATAACCAAGATATCACAACTAAATCTTCTTCATCCCATGTAGCAAATTTGGGATCTTTAAGCTTCGGATCTATCCTAAGGAGATGGCTCATTTTTCTTTTTCCTTTCAACAAGGACTGGATAAATTGAGACCATTTTAAATAATTTTTTTTGTTGAGTCGTAGATCAAGCTGAACATTTTGTAAATCTTCAATGAAAGTATTATAGTTTTCAGTGGTTAAGGATGTTAAGCGTTATGTGGTTTCTGAGATCTCATACATTATAAAAATAGAGGTTTAAAAAGAGAAAATTGATTTGTAAGGAGGATAGATTCTGATTTGACAAATCAGGTTAAATATCAACGAAATACTATTTAAGGTGACAGTAATTTGAAAAGAATAAGGCTGCAAAATAAATTTCTAATAATCAAGTTCTTTTGAGGATCAGATTAATGATATTTTATTAATGTATTTGGACACAAAAGGTGTTATACGATCAGCAAGACAGGCTGTGATGGAAGGAGAAATCAATAGAAGTGAAGCTAGAAGGAATACTTTATTTTGATTCTTGAAAACAAGAGAAAAACAAAGTACAATATTCGGCAATGAAGGCTGAAAAAATTAGTTCTAAGAGCCTTTAATTCGGCTCTGAAACCATGACAAAATTCAAGAATTATTCCTAATTTTTCTCTTTATAATTGGTACAACATATATGTAGAAATCCCTAAGCTAGAAATATTCCTAAATAAGAATATTTAATTGACTAGGTATACATTCATAAGACATACGTGACTATTACTATAATTTTCCTCATGCTAAGTAAACATGGCATACATTTACCCCTTATGCCCATCTCAGATGCATATGTCATACACATTTATGCTCACACCACGTGAGCTGTCAGATAAACCTCTTCGACAATGGTTACTAGTATCCGTATATATCTAAATAAAAAACAGAACAATAATAGCATAGTTTCGTACCTGCCTCATTATATTTATATGATAATTATAAAATATAGAGAATATTTATTTAATTTTAATCCACTCATATCTCTATTATCTTTGAGTTTAGAGAAAACTATCTAGTATATTATTTTATGTCGATTATGAAAGCAAAAATTATAGTTGCTTGTAGACACTTGCTTTGTATTTTTTTTAAAGGAAAAAAGTGATTGGTTCTTCTCAAGCAAATTATTGAGAATAATTTGACCTATTATTTTAAATTAAAGTATCTAGTATGGTAATCTGTATCAATGATTTTTCCATTATTCATTGGTAAATTCCATCACCAATTTCTGCATCTCAAATAACAGCACAAAAATTGAAATTCCATTGAATAATAATATTTATGCCGTAAATGATTTCATTTTGTTATAGGTATGTTTTGTTTTTTTTTTTTTTTGTTACTTTTTATTTATTTTAAGATGGGTGGTAAAAACGCCAATGTAAATGTAAATACGAGATGTAAGGCAATTTATAGAGAAGAATTTAGTAAACATGTTTTTAATGTCCGTGTGGGACTATAATGCAGATCAATTTGGTTGTATACATGAAAATAAATAAATAAAAATTTAAGACTTCATTTGCATATGCCTTAAGCATACACTAGTGTTATTAGGCATACATCATACTAAATAGCATATTTACTAAAATTTTTCGTGGCAATATATAATTCTTTTTCCCCTATTCCGACTCATTAATCTCAGCATGAATATCCAATTTCTTTCAATGGCCTGCCTACCCGAGTTACAGATAACAATAAAGAAAATTTATTCAATAGGGCTAGCTGGCAATTCGTGTTTGTGTTAGTAGATCGTATTCGTATTGTGTCAATGTATAACAATAAATACCTTAACTGAACCTGATCCGTTTAATAATCGTGTCAAAAAATTTAATACGAAATAAACGGATTGACCTGACGCGATCAGTATATTCCATTTATTCAAATGGACCATATTCAGGTTAAATTAACTCATTACGACTTATTAACCTATTTAATTTAAATTAGCTAAAATATACATTTTTTAACACATTTAATATAAATTTATACATGTTATATAACTTTAAACACAAATATTTACTAAAAATAAATGAAAATTATATAAAATTTCAATACATATGCATAAATAAGTCTTAAAAATACAAAAAAAAAAAAAATCTAAACATACGTAATAAACGGGTCATTGCGAGTCAGTTTCGGGTTGGTATATTAACCTGAACCCGATACGTTTAACAAATAAATTTGCGAGTTCAACCCGATTTTGACCTGATCTCGTTTAAGGCAAATCTAAACCCGCTGACTCCGTTCAGGTTTCGAATCGTATTATCATGTCGTATCATAAATTGTTAGTAATAAATTCAATGGGTGGGATGGAATAAGGATTGGGTACTAAGTCTATAATTCGACTTTTAGGGTGCGTGAGTTATTTTTATTTTTTTTTACAATAAGTGGAAGTGATTAGTTAAATCTTATTATATATATATATATGCACTAATTTAGTATGATTTTTTTCCCTATTTATGGGTATTATTTTAGCCAATTAAAATTGGTTACGTAAGTCTTTTTCATAGTAAATGGAGAAGAGAGAAAATCATTTAATAATGAGTATTTATTATTTTTTTTCTAACTATTTAAGTTATCATATCCGTTAGATTATACGATCCAACGATTAAAAAAAATACCTATAAATAATAAAAAAAAATTATCTACTGAATTGGAAACCACCCTATTATATAAACATTAGAGAAAATTTCCTCTTTTTTTTTTTAAAAAAAAAAAGTAGGGAAAAATTTTCTAACTGTTTTATTCGACATGTTAATTTGAATATGATAAAAGTTGAGTAATAATAATAAAATAAAAAAATTGACAGGAATAATAAAATAAAAATTTTAAAAAATTAAAAAAAAATGGTCTTTATGAAATTGTGCCCTTTTTGCAACTATAGACTATAGTGTACTCAGTCCATGTTGTCTTAATATATATCGAGGTTTTGTCGAGACATAGTTGTGTGTGACTTGTTTTCACAAAATGATTTTAATTTAAAATAAAAAAATCAAATGGCAGCAAGAAATATTTTCTTGATATCTGATTTTTTATTTTATTTTATTAATCTTCTACTAGTGAAGATTTTCCTCCTCGGGCTGGTTTTTGTTCGTATCTTAAATAATGCAAGACAATAGAATGTTACTAATGCAGATATGCTTTTCTTGGTAAAATCGACTTTCACATAAGTACAGAGAAGTTTTTTTTTTTTTTTCTTCCCAAGAGTTTTCAATTTCTCTACATCTTTAATTATTTTCCAAAAAAAAAAATCAATAATAGTAGAAGATTTGATGGTGAAGATTGCACTTTAATTTATTCTATTATATGTTAGAATAAATCAGTAAAAATAGGGAACAAGCTCAATCACAAATTTTATAAAAAAAAATTTCAATGGCCTACCTGAGCTATAGCTAACACAAAAACTGGTCAAACCCAAATCAAAATTTTGCAAACCGAAAAAATGTGACAAGAGACTAGCTAGCTAGCCAGAGAAATATAGAGAAAATTTTTCTAACTCTTAGCTCAACTCTCTTTAATTTGATTCTGATCAAACTTGAGTAATAGCAAAGAAAGACGAAAAGGGTTTGATTTAAAACCAAAAAATAACAATAGTAACAATAATAAATCAGCAAAAATAGGTAATAAAAAGATAGAAGATGAAGCAGTACTCAAGATGGAGAAGAAAGAAGAAGAAGAAGATAGAAGCTCCCCATCTTCATCAGCATCATTATCATTATCACTGTCATTGTCTTCCCCTAAGAAAGGCATAAATGGGTTTGATGGGGTCTCCATTTTGGAGTCGGCAGAGCTCCAATATGCCCCAACAACGCTGGTGGGGTCCACCGAGGGAGATGGGTCGGAGGGAGAGGGAGACTACCCTCCCATTAAAAACTTCCATGACGCTAGGAGGGTTTGCTTTGTCGAGTCCTCCAAGTTATGGGCCATTGCAGGCCCAATAGCCTTTAACATTTGGTGCAACTATGGGATTAACTCCTTCACAAGTATCTTCGTGGGACACATAGGGGATGTTGAGCTCTCTGCTGTTGCTATTTCTCTCTCTGTTATTGCCAATTTCTCTTTTGGCTTCTTGGTAATTCTCCTCTCTTTTTTCTTTTTTCTTTTTTTTTTCCCCTCATCAAATGTATGTTAATATATGCGGATATATACATGTATATATGTATATCTCTATTTGTGTTATGTTTGCATTAATTTTCTTAATGGTGTTTTGGGCCAGTTTCTTATTTGCTAAGCTACAATGTAATGGTCCTACAAGTTTTGTATTGTGATTCTTTTAAACCATTTTGGAACTGGTTTGAAGGATACCCGGGTCTAAAGAAAAATACAGAGGATTAATTTTTGGTAAAAATTAAATTAGTTATTCCATGGATTTTCAGGTAAAAATTAGAATCCCAATTTGTATAAGAGCAATACTAAGTAACACCACCATAAATTTTTTAGACTAGAAATTAACTCATTTGTATAAGGACAATACCAAGTAACAATATAGACTTTTAACTTTAAAAAGTTTAAAAAAAAAAAAATAACGAGTAATATTCACTTTTAGATTATGATAGAGACTCATAATTTTACATGACAATTATGGCAGCAATGCGATCACTGTCCTTTGCATGGTAGAACAAGTATTTGATGCATGATCTCAGAGACAGCAGTCCAATATATCCTTTTCCAAAAATTAACAAACCCACTAAACTGATGGTAACATGATTATTCATTTGTTTGCAGCTTGGCATGGCAAGTGCTCTAGAGACCTTATGTGGCCAAGCATTTGGAGCTGGCCAAGTGGACATGCTAGGAGTTTACATGCAACGTTCATGGATAATCTTGTTCACCACCTGCTTTGTTTTGCTCCCACTTTATATCTACTCAGCTCCAATCCTCAAAATCCTAGGCCAAGAGGATCAAATTGCTGATATGGCTGGGAAATTCTCAATCCAAATCATACCCCAGATGTTTTCTCTTGCCATTAATTTTCCAACCCAGAAGTTCTTGCAGGCTCAGAGCGAAGTGGCAATTCTGGCTTGGCTTGGCTTTGCAGCTCTGGTCATGCACACTGGCATTTTGTACCTCTTCATCAAGGTGTTCGGATGGGGAACCGAAGGGGCTGCGGCGGCCTATGACGTCTCGGCTTGGGCCGTGGCGATGGCGCAGGTGGTTTACATTGTCGGTTGGTGCCAGGATGGTTGGAAGGGCTTGTCTTGGCTGGCCTTCAAGGATATGTGGGCTTTTGTGAAGCTGTCTGTGGCTTCAGCTGTGATGCTTTGTCTAGAAATTTGGTATTTCATGACCATAATTGTTCTAACTGGACATCTTGAGGATCCTATCATTGCGGTTGGTTCTCTTTCAATCTGGTGAGTTGATAATAGTTAAAAAAAAATTATACTAACGCAATCACGTTATTGTCAAAACAAGTTTGTCATGTCTTCTATATGCCTACCAAACATGTCTTTTTTATTTATTATTATTTTTTTTCATTTTTCTCTAAATATATATCCAATACCATGCATTTTCAGCATGAACATAAATGGGTGGGAAGGCATGTTATTCATTGGGATCAATGCAGCTATAAGGTGAGTAAAAAATTTCTTTGCCATTTTCTTTCTTCCCAAACTAGCTTGTTCATAATATTTTATCAGCTTCTCGCGAATATATAAATTTATTCCTTTTCACTTCTTTCTCCTCTAGTGTTCGAGTCTCCAATGAGCTTGGATCAGGACATCCAAGGGCTGCACAGTACTCTGTGATAGTTACATGCATTGAATCTCTCTGCATTGGGATACTATTTGCCTCCCTCATATTGCTTACCAAAGACCATTTTGCTGTAATCTTTACTGACAGCGAGGAGATGCAAGAGGCAGTCTCTCGTTTAGCTTTTCTTCTTGGTATAACCATGGTGCTTAATAGTGTTCAGCCAGTTATATCAGGTAAAAACTGAAAGGGTTAAATTCTATTGTACCCTAATGGAAAATTATATTGGACTTGTAAAAGTTATATAAATCAGTAACTGAATTTTACATCGAAGCATAACCAAACAAAAAATGGACCCTTGTCTTTTTGTTCTAGAAGAATAAAGCCCTCTTATTTCTTGAAGACAAAAAATACTTCAATGCCATTTGCTATACAAGAATGAAATTTAGTATATGACAAAATTATAAGATGATATTTTCGTGTAGAATATCATAAAATTTTGGTCTTCTCACAAGTTAGTGCGGTATATTTTTCATTAAAAAAAATTATTTCATTTTAGAATTTTGGGGACATGAAAAACTTTTTTTTTTTTTTTTTTTCTTGAAGGGAGATGAAAAACTTAGTCACAAAGAAACCTTTTAACGTACAGTACAATGGAAAGAACAAGGCTCTTTTTCTTTTGTGAAAACATAAATTTTCTTTTCAGGTGTTGCTGTAGGAGGAGGTTGGCAAGCTTTGGTGGCCTACATAAACTTGTTTTGTTATTATCTTATTGGTCTCCCTCTTGGGTTTTTTCTTGGTTATGAAACCAATTTAAAAGTGGAGGTAAAGTATCATTCTGTACTCGGACTCACTAAACCATTGTTTCTGCTTTCTCAAGTTTAACTATAGAATGATGTGGACCATTATAATATTAATATTAATCTTATTATTATATTATATGTAATTATATGAATCTTATTAATATCATATTATATTATATGCTTTCATTTCTTTGCCTAAATAATCTTGAATTGGTTGGTGACACCATGTGTTTTTTTTTTGAAATTGGTGACACCATGTGTTTGTTTGTTCACCTTTAGCTTTTTTTTTTTTTTTCAATTGGCTGGTGACGTACTATTGGCCATTTTCATTGCAGGGAATTTGGATTGGCATGATATGTGGGACATTCTTGCAAACATTAATACTTGTTTATATCATTTACAAGACCAACTGGAACAAAGAGGTAATATATATATATATATATTATATAAATCAATAAGTATTTATTTATTTATTTATAGATATTTTTTTAGTTATTAAATTATTATTTAATTATTATTATAATTTGACTAGTTAAAAAAAATAATAATAATAATAATTTTTTTTATTTTTAACCATAAAAAGATATATACGATGATTTTTAATTAGACAAAATAATGTTTTTATTTAAAAAAAATTACTAGAGTGGTCTATATATATATATATACGTATTAAAGAGAAGAGATTTAGTTGTTTGAGGGTGCGTTTGGTGGGCAGACCTAAATATGTTAATCGCGTTCAAATAATAACTAAAATTGATATACACGATGGACTAGTTATTAGAAGAATATTGCTAAAAAAAAAAGTTGTTAGAGGAATAGAATACAGAGTACCCTTTAAATTTGAAAACAGTACTTACAGAAACCCATTTTGAGGATTTGTAAGCAATTTCTTTCTTCTTTTAAAAAAAAAAAAAAAATTATACAGGTAGAGCAAGCATCTGAAAGACTTCGGAGCTGGACAGGGCGAGAAGGTGGCTCTGATATTATAAAAGTATAATATTTAGTCTTTTGACTGTGAATGCTTCCATACTTTTTGTTTTGTCTTGTTTTTTTAACTTTTATTTTTTGTACATTAAAGAATGAAAATTTTGACCATGGCTGTGTATATTGTTGTTGTTAATTATAGGTATTTGATTTACTTTAAAAATCTCACTTAATAAAGAATAATGATGGCCATTAATTAAAATTGAAGCAACAGTAAAATTAGTACCATAACTTAAATTAAGTCTAGAATCTAGACTCTCAGTCTATCAGATTTTTCTTTTAAGGATTACTAGATTGCATACTTACTTTATATCAGTATGTTTGGTCATGATACCATATGTTTTAGTTCATCTTATATTAAGGTATCATAAATGAGTATGATAATAGCGGCTGACCAATTTAGATGTATAGTTTATTATTAGGCAAAGCATATGCCATGCCGGTATTCTCTATTAATTTAATTTTTTATTAAGGAGAAAAAAAGACCTGCAATTCTTTTTACTTTAATAAATAAATGTGGACTCGAACTCCGCGTGGCCAAAATCCAACCATTCATCACTGGACACGCGGAAGGAGGGGGCGGGGAGCAAGGAAATTGGAAATTCATAGGACTTGTAGTATTTGTTGTAAGTTGGGACCCCTACCCTGTAATATTTTTCAAGTCAATCCACAAACTTTGTGTTTTAGCGAAATGAGCTCGAGGTGCAACTTTGAATATTATGATTTAGGCCCCGCTAGCTAACATCTATTCGAAATTACACCGTTAGACTCATTCTCCCGCCGTCGGATTTTCGCTAATCGTTAATTTTGCCAAATAATTTTTTTTAATATATTTTTATGCTTTTTTGTCTATTAAATAGTATAAGATAAAAGTGGGTATTTTCATAGATAACATTTTAAAAAATATATATTACAAGTTACAGTCACCAATGATCACATTACTACTTGTTTGGTTGTAACAGTAGAATAGTAAATGTTAATAAATATAGAATATAAATGTCAATACATAATTAGTTCAATTGTTTTGTTAGAAATAATTTAGACCGGAGTAAAATAGTGTAAATATAATTTGAAAAAGAATATTCTTTATTGTTAAACTAATTAATAGTTAAGTCTAGAGGATATGGAAAGATGAAGAAAAAACAAGAGAGAAAGTAACGAAATAAAAAGAAAAAAGATAAATCGAGGAAAGAGAAAATATAAAGAGTGAGAAGATGTGAGAGAGATATAGTCAACAATATTTTACATGATTCGAAAATAAGACATAATAAATGAGTTTGGATCGTACATTTAATTTTTATATCAATTTTAAATTAACGTATATAATAAAAATAATAAAATGAGTTATTTAACTTGAGATTAATGAAAATAACATGCATTATGTTGACAACGGTTCTATAATAGTCATCTAACTTGGTATAAATAGATTATAATGGTAGACTGATTGAAATCTTCAGTTAGAATGACTATGAATAATAGTAAAATTACAGTAAATAGTAAGAAGCAATAATTTAGTGTGGTTCAATCCAAAAGAATTACCTACATTCATAATGTTTTTTCTACTATATAAGAAATATTACAAGAGAGCATAAAGTTTCAAGATGACAGCTCTAGCCCATATTTTATGTGGCATCTCTAATTTTCGTGCATAGAATAATATGATTGAGCTTCTTTTATATAGATTAAGGTGACTATAATTTCCCAACTTTATGAATATAAAACTAATAATAAAATATAGCATAATATTGAGATTAGGTAACTACATTATAATGGTTAATTCTCTCTTTTTAAATGAGCTAGACGTCTTTTATGATAAATCCTCAACATGATTGGGTAAATATCCCAAACCAGTCAATTTCATGGCCATTTTTTTTGTCAATATGACATGATAAGACACAACAAATATATAACATGTTTTTAACATTTTAAGGTTTTAAATATAATTTTAATTTATTTTAATCATATTTATATTTGTTGATTTGACTTAATTAGATTATAATTGGGTTAAATATGAATAATTGGGTCATAATCCGATATGCAATAAATTTATTAAACGAGTCATACATATCGCGTTCTGTTATACTTTTATTAATTGTGTCGTATTCGGGTTTAAATTTTTTGCATGTTTACTAATCAGATTGTGTTCGAGTTGAAATATTATCACATCAACTTATATATGATATGATAACACAAATAGCCAACCCTAAAAATGAAGCACATGAAAAAGAGATAAGTTGGAGATAGAATATAGTTAGAGAAAATGATAAGAGAAATAAAAAAGAGAGTAACGTGAGAGAAGAACGTAAGAGAGAGTTGTGAGAAATAGATAAAAGATAAAGTGATAAGATAATGAAAGGGGTTGGAAATTAGAGATAGTGAGAGAGACTTTTAAGAAATATAACGAAGACATTGAAGGTTATAAGTGATTATGGAATTCCAAAAATTGAACTGATGATCAATAGAGATACATTACAAGAAATGATATAAGCACCAAGACTTTTTTTGTAATTCTTCTTCACTCTTTGCCCATGCCTAAATTTTTTATTAAAAGTTTTTAGAATGTGATTTTGTGTTTTTTTTTTCCCTTACAAAAAGGCTTTATTAAGGGGTCACAAACTACTTCAACTAATTGTGGAGAAAACATCTCCACTTATTGACAAATAGACGTAATAATTACAAAAATTCGGTAATTAAACGTCGATCATCATGCAAATTTTTAAACTCCTAATTTTTTTGAGAGAAAAGATGTATTTAAACCATTAAAAATTTAAGTATAGTCAAGAATCGAAAAACTTCATGGGCAATTATCAATAATTCATATTGTTGCTTGACAAGGGGACTATTAATTTACGAGAATAATTCTATTTGAGATTGCTTCTAGATTATAATTTTAATTTTTAAAAATAGTCAAGTTAAAAAGGGGAGGAGAACGAGTTTGAGTGTTTGATAAGTTACTAATTTTTAATAGTAGATTTTAAAAATTGCTATGTATCAACTATTTTAAGTAGAATTTGAAAAGCATGGTAAAAGTTATTTTTTAAAGCTGATTCTGCTGTTATAATATAAATTATCTAAAATCTCATTTTACAACATATATAATTTATAGTTAAATTTAAATAGTACAATAATTTTATAAATTAAATTTATTAAATACCTAAATTTTTTTTTTCACAACTGCTTCTTACTAACAACATAATACAATAATACCAAAGTGGCCCAATGTATGATAGATGAGAGTCTTTGTGACACAAAATAGTGCAAGGAAAAGAAAAGGAAATTTTGGTTTGACATCAAGACTGTGTCTAATCTACAATGAACTATAATGGGATATGAAATAAAAGAATAATATTATGGGACATTAATGGTGCCCAGCACTAAAATAATATATCTGTTTGTTACTAGATGATTCTAATTAATAAATTGTGTCTCACATGAACTTCATTTGAATTATAATTATAATTAGCTAGTAACAGACCTACAAATTATATAGTTCTATTTTTTCCCATTTTTGTTCGAATCCTATTAATTAAATTTTGTGTATATCGATGAATAATTCATACGAGAGCTATCTTGTATTTAATTAAATTAAATTAGTTTGTAGTTGATAAATAAAGTGGAACACTTACTTATTTATACATAGTAGTAATTTAGAATATTTTGGTCTTGACCATGATAAGTACTCTACGTGTATACATTGAACAGATCACAACAAAGAATAAATTAACTCTAAATAACTAATAACTATCTGACAAATTCTATCTTATTGGCATCAAGTTGTTTCCTTTTTAGTCTTAGTTAATTTTAATCTTCCATTCCTAGATATATAATTCAAGTCGTAGACATATTATATTTAAGTTACAAATGAGGGAGATTTTATTTTATGTTAATTACATCTGAGGCCTGGTAAAACATTTTATTGCATAGTAAGATTACGAATTTATAAGTTTAGATTTTGTTTGTTTTAAATCCTTTGATATATGATAACTTTCAATACTTGATTATTGAGTCTTAAGCCTAAGTACGTCAATATTAAATACAATTTTACAGTTTAAGAATATTGACTAATAATCATTAGAAAAATTAGTCAAGTTCAAGAATTAAAGAAAATTACATTTGTTAAACAATTGAGATATTGATTTAGTTATGGCTAATATGTAAAAATTTGTCACGCATTCGGGGACTGCAATTTTAGCTCTTTGGCATAGTAGTTCTAAAATTAACAATTATTACGATTATTGTTTGAATCCAATTTTATATGTCCCCATTAAGATCCCAGAGCTAACTCATTAAAATTAAAATGGTTGCACCACCACTGGGGAAACTTTTGGTGGTTGGTCATTTTATTTTAGCACTCTAAAAAGAATGTTATAAAACTAATGATATTCTTTACAACTTATATTTATTAAAAATCCCTGAAAAGTTGGAAGAAATAAAATGAGCCACGTCTGTAGACTAGCGACTGGGCCTGAGTATGTGGCACATATGGGTAATATTGATGCGCCATTAGTAAGATCATAGTTATCGGTCAGCTGAATAGGTATATGTTCACTTTTAGGCCCAAAATCAGTAAATATCTCAAATTCGAAAGGGGACATGAACAAAAATGCCCCCTTTTCAGTCCTCTATTTCATTTTGTATCCTTTTTCTATTTTATGCACCTGAATGCGCCTTATTTATCAGCGCTTTTTTATTCCAAATTTGCCCTTATCGTCTGTTTCTTCTATTTCTCAACCAATCACCTCTACCTCCTTTGCTAGGCCACTGTTCATGGTGGCGCGAGAGTTGAGCAGGGTCTCACTCGCTGCTTAAGCAGCAAACTAAAGAAATACTCTCCCAGTCGATCTTCGTCACCTCCAACAAAGTCACATTAGATCTGAATCATTCGTGAGATCTATGTTGGTTATAATTTACAAAAACATATGATACAATTATAGACGAGCAGAAACATGGAAAACAAAAAAAATCCGAATTATAGTTTTTCATAAAAAAATTTGTTAAGATTTTAGTTATGATCTAAATACATACAATAGAATTGTACTTTAACTAATGAGTCTTCTTTCTTAAACACAAAGTTTGAAACTGCAGAGGTATGTGGATATCTCGATTTTGATCAACTCCAATGAGGATCCAAGAACTCCAATAGTCTTTATTGGTGGTTCTTGGAATTTTTCTCTTTCAGTTTTCTATATAACTAACAAACTAATATTTCAGTCAAAACTAAAATTGTACACAAGAAGGGGTGAGGAGCCTTAAAAGGCTCCTCCCTATAAGGGGAATTTCGGCCAACTCCAGTGGGGCATGGGTTGGCCAAAAATCATTGCTATTTAGTAGTAAGGTGGGCCCTAATAGCCGCCTCTTAGTGCGGCCTTTTTCTCTATTTTTGTATAATTGTACAAATAACTATTTGAGTCTAATTGATCTCATATAGCCTAAAATGTTATTGTAGGTTGGGGATCCAAATGAATTTATTTAATTCAAGCTCCACTAGACAAAAGCCTAGTTCTAATTAACTCTTAATATAAGTGGGTTTATACTACTAGTTATAGACTTATTCTACTAAAGGTCTAAATTGCATTCTTTAAAAAAATAAATATCACAATATACTTTATAATTAAAGTTATGTCTATTAGATAATTAACATTTATATGTGTATCCTTATATGAATACCAACAGTTGGAGCTACGTAAAATTACCGTTTTGTCGTTCCAATTATATCTTTCAATTCTTTGATATAAGACTATATCTAATGGATTACCAGACTTATAGAAAGTCTTCAAGTAATAAAATATCTAATTTTATTAATTACTTGTCTAATGTTTAGATCATCCAATCTCCTATAGATCCTCAAGGTAATATTCACTTCTCTATATTATAAGTTGTAGATTCCATATCTATAAGCATATGTTCCTAATAATCATAATAATGTATTACCAAAATATCAGGGTCTAGATTGTTAATTTATTGATCCGTACCTTTTAACATGTCAAATAATACAAGTTATAAATATGAGTTCATCACTTATTTCATGATTAAGAAAGGCATGCATTAGTTATAAAGTTTGTAAGAATGTGTTCTTGTCAACGACACTTATTACAAGAACATATTTCACATGGTCCTTGTTCAATATTTACACACCAAGATGTTTGCACATGGTTATACTAATATAGATTAAATATACTATAAATACACAAAGTCTTGTAATACGATCCAAGAGAAGTGTCTAGCTTCTCTTATTAGTTAAAAACAATCTTATTTGATTTAATTAGAGAAAATATATCTTAGCTTTAATAAATAATCTCATTAATATATTTTTCTAATGAATAAATTATAGAACCTTTTAGCATTTATTATTGTACTAATAATCTAAATATTATCATAAATATTATGCATGAAATATCACTTTATTAAATATCCAAAATATTCAATAAATATTTATAAATAATAAATATTTTTTAAGCATAATCTTAATAATCTTGACCACCTTCGCCAATATGCCATTGATTTGTATGGGACTATCTCAGGCAACCTGTAGCATCAAAGCTATGGTGAGAATGAACTTCAGTTTTTAGCTTAGTAAATACTAAAATTTTAGCAATTTTTTTAAAAAAATTTCATTGTCTTTCCATGTATTTGGTCCTTGGAAAAGTGCAGAAAAATGAAATTAGGAGGAATTCAATTATTTATTTTATAATTAATGGAATGGGAAGTTGGAGTAAAAAAAATTATTTTGATTTAGAGATCCAAACAAGAACCCAAGTTGGCATTTTCTGAAAATATAAAACTTAAAATCTCGAAGGTGAATTAAAAAATGTTTTAGATATGCATCTCTAACCTTTTTATTTATTGGAGATTGATTTTGTGATAATTGTATTTTGGAAAATTATATACATCAATAAATTAATTATATATTATGGTAATTAAAATTATATACACCAGTAAATTAATTATATATTATAGTAAGAATTATGTATATTGCTAAATCACTTATATGCAAGAATATATCTAATTAACTTATATAGGAGTACAATGTAAACTCTAATCATTACTATTCAAAAGGAATATAAAAATCAACAAAGTAAAAAAAAAAAAAAAGAAGGAATATTCATTGGTACAAAGCTTAGAAAGGGGGCATATGATTTAGTTTTCTCATTTAAAAGATAAAGTTAGATCACCCAGTTAAAAACTCATTGAAATTAAATGCTTAAATTATACTAATCAAGACGTAATTTTCTTTTTATAAATTATCATCCATTTGTTAGTTAAGACTAGAGGGTTTTAAATTAATTTTTAATGTTTATAAGTTTATGGGATTTTAAAACATGAATTTTATAGCCATTAACGGAAAATTACTCTTAAGTAGTACATTTCTTTTCTCTTTGGTTTATCTATATATGTACTTGGTATATTTTCATATGTACTATTGGGTGACAATATATGTCATGATACGATAATACGACTCGAAATCTGTACGATTAGCTGAACCTTGTCACAAAATTGACCCAAATTGACACGATTAAGTAATTTTTCAATAAATTATATTAAATAATTATTTTCAAAAAAATATTTTTTCGTGAATTTCTTATAGATAAAATAAAAAACATAAAGATAATGAACTAATTTCTCTTACTATAGTAAAATTTAATTAAAAAAATTAAGTAAACTAACAATTATACTATTTATATACGTTTTGACCCATTAATCTGGATGTCATTTTTATTAAATATGTGACACGTAAGTTAACTTCTTAACGATACGATTTAATTAGGTTAAATACGACACGATACAGATTATCACCCTAGTACCACATATTGTGTTTCTTCTCATCAAAACCCCACAATTTCCTATAAATTAAACTAGTAGCCCAACAATTGGCAGTAAATTGGCGCCCAAATTTTCCTCATCTTTTATATATATATATATGAGAAGGAAAATTTTTAATAGATATTCAAAATTGTCAGTTATTCTTGAGTGAAGTTTCAAGATGGCCACCTGAACCAAATTCGTTTAAGATTGAAAACAAGTTTTCTAATCTATTGATTTCGTGCATAATTCTCAAGTTGCCATACATCTAGTAGGATAATTTTTTAGAATAGTTTGACAAACATCCGTAGATGATAATCTAAAAATATCATGTAAGCATCATCAATCTACATTGATGTATGCTAAAAATGTACACAAAATATAAGGCACATACAAAATACGAGATGTGTGCAAGCTTTCAACATGAAGAATTCTACTTGTTATCAACCGTAACTTAAAAAGTGCATACGACTTTAAATATGAAGGCTCATTTTTACCTACTAGCAAAATGGTCATGTCATCTAAGTAAAAACTAGCTAGCTCATTAGAAAGCTTGATGACTTACACAAAGTTAGCTAGCGTATTACTATTTGTGCGTGAATTGAGAAGTCAGCTAGTAGCAGACTTGATATGCTGACATTCTAGGAAGGGTACGCAACTATGACAGATTTTTCTAGAAGATAGATAACTCAACAAATACTTGGGTAATTATCATTTAAATTACGATAATTTATTCAAATATAGATAATTCCTTTATATTTAGATAAATATTGAATATTTGTAATTATCTTGTTATTTTGAGATAATGATGCTACCTAAAACGATGTATGCGATTGTAAATGACTAGAACTCTCCATCTATAAATAAGATACCTTCGTCATAATTGGAAGGAGGTTCAAAAAACGTACTCATTTGCTGAACTGAAACTATAGCATTGTATACTGTAAAAACCCAGATTTTGGGAGGGTAATTTGGACATTTTACAAATTTTTCGGATATAATATTGAGGGGATTAATTTGCAAAAGTTTTGTGCAGACGGACTAAATTGTAATTTTTAGGGGACTGATTTGAAAGAAATTTGAAATTTTGGGGACATATGTGTAATTTTTGAAAAATTATACAGCCCACGCAAAACAGGCCACGTGGCCTATTCACCCTCATTTCTCTTCTCTCTCTTCTCCTCCCCCCCGACTCTCTCTCTCTCTCTCTCTCTCTTGCGCACGCTCGGCGGAGAACTGAGGAAGTGTCGTCATCGCTTCTCGCCGTTGCCTAGCCACAGGAATCACTGGCGGACCACGCCAGCACCACGCGAGCTCGCTGCAGACCGCCAGGAGCCGCCGGATAAGACCACCAGAACCGGAGAAGACAAAGTCGCCATTTCGGATTTTTGGCCGCCGGCGACAATTCCGGCCACCATTCGACCTCTAACTGGTCCCGTTGGATTCGTCTCGTCGTAAGGATCATCAAGTTATATATATCTCAACTCCATTTTTCCCGGATTGAAAGTTACCATTTTTGGGTATTTCGAGTTTAAGTTTGACTTTTTGATCCGGCCGTTAGATTGTGATTTTGTTGTCATTTTTGGATTGTACTCGGAAAATGGAGAAGTTTAATATATATATTGCCTATTTTTACTGACCGACACAAAAATCGAGATTGGACAGTCGAGATTTACCTCGTTTTGCATGCCACTGGCCCGGTGTGGGCCTGGACCCGAATTGGACAAGTTATATGTTTAACCTAGCTATTTTGGGTGCTAGGAATTCAGCAAAGAGGTCCGTTTGTGGAATTGAAGTTCCGGTGAGAAGTTAGTTTTTCACAAGAGGACGATCGAGGGCTTGGAATTGGTTCCCGACCCTCCGGGTAATCATCAACGACACCTTGAGAATTCAATAGCGTGGTATTGCTATTCGAGCGAGGTAGGGATTCAATTACCTCTGTTTTAAATCATTTTCGAATAAAACTTACTTTCTGCAACATATGAGAACAAATGTGATTTCTAGACTATTTAAATATTTGTGATGGGAATTGGTTGTGTGAGATATATACTGTATTGCTCTGGGAATTTTCTGAGCGCAGATTATTTTGGGTATAAATAGGGCCGTTATGCTGCTCGTTTTTCTATAAAAACCTAGTATGCTGATTTTACCGAAAAACCAGAGCATGATTATTTTCACACTTCAGTTCTGTATTACATGTGTCATAGGATCATACATGAGCACCGTGTTAACATCGTGGGTTTACAGAGTGGCGCTGCGTGCCCCACCGTCAGTGTAGAGTCTGTAAAAATGCAAGGGGTTTTGTTACTTCTGATTACCTCTCCATTTGGTAGGCGTAGGTAATTCGGTTGCCCCTCCAGGTTTGGTAGGCGACACATGGGTATCCCCTCCGGGTATGGGCTTAGGTTTCAGGGAGGCTGTTAGGCATACTTAGTGCCATCATCCAGGGTTTCCATAGATAAGAGGATGAGAGCTCGTGGGTATGGGTTGATTTGTTCATGTGCATATGGATTGAATGGTTTTGATTACACTTCTCTTATATATATATATATATGGATTTCCAGTTTGGATTATATATATATGTATGTTTTATACTAAACTAACTATGCAAGAATTCTCCATCACTAAAATATTTTCGGCCGAGTATTTATTTTTCCTACTGGGCATTTTATGCTCACCCCTCCTACCTTCTTTCTCAAGTGGTGTCTAGTGCAATCTCGATGATTAACAGGAATAAGAGGTCATCTTGACTGTAGTTTGTTATCTTGGTAATGCTAGAAGCTTATTATAGTGGTGTTTGGATTGTTTGGGTTTTTTGTTAGCATTGAACCAAGATCACTACTTTCTATTTTGTCTGTGAACCTATGTATGCCATTCTACGATTTGAGTTTCGTTGTGG
The DNA here is from genome assembly GCA_002914805.1 of Parasponia andersonii. Lineage (NCBI taxonomy): Eukaryota > Viridiplantae > Streptophyta > Magnoliopsida > Rosales > Cannabaceae > Trema > Trema andersonii. Next base: position 937,618 of record JXTB01000066.1, read on the forward strand.
ATGATGATGTTGCTTGGAACTATATTTGATTTCGTGTTTTTAAATAATTATTCGATCTATGTTTAATGGTGTATACGAGCTGTAGGAGTGGTTCACGGGATGAAATTCATATTATTTTATTTAAATGGATTGTTTTATAAAAACTAGAACTTTTGACACTTTTCAAATAAATCAAGAAATTTCCTAGCTTTGTGAAATTCCCCTTCTGCCACTGGCCCAAGTTTTGAGTCGTGATAGAAATTTTTAATATCAGAGCTTTGAGTTTGACAGCTCGGACGTATCATCATTAAACTAGATTGAAGTTAATTTTATGACAAGCATTCATCATTATCGTATTAAAAATTTGGCATATTGTTTCAAACTTGTAACGATGCCTCGTAGAAGAGTTCTGAGGCACTAGTCGGGTACCGAACCTCTTCATCCGGATTTCACTCATCTGATCGAGGTAATGCAACATGCATTCGTCCAGATGAACAATCTAGACTATCAGCCTCCAACTCCGAGGGAACATCAGTTGGATCAGGCTGATCATCTCCAACGGTTCATGTGTCTCCAGCCAGGGCAGCTTGATGGTAGACCAGAAGCTCTCACGAAAATTGCTTGGTTGTGTGAGATGGAAAGGCACTTTCGGGCCCTTGGTACTCCGGTTGAGTTTTGGGTTGTGTTTGTCGTTACCTGTTTGACGGGAAGTGCCATTCGTTGGTGAGAAATAGTGGAACGGATGCAAGATGTAGTGAGCTTGACTTGAGAAGACTTTGAATGGATTTTTAAGGCCCAGTATACCAATGAGGATCAACAGGATGAAGTTGTGAACTGGTTTGAGACTTTGATTCAAGGTAACAGAACGGTGAATGAGTACCTGATAGAGTTCACTGAATCAGCAAGTGTTGCTCTTGGACTGGGTACGAGTGAGAAGTATCGAGTTACCAAGTTCAGAAGTCATCTAAATCAGAATATTTTTAACAGGATTGGTACTCAGACCTTCCATACCCTTCCTGAGATTGCAGTGGCTACCCAGCGGGCAGAGGCCATTGAAGAAGGATTGGATTCTAGGAGGAATCAATGGAGAGGTAATGACAGAAAAGCCACCAGAAGGAACCAGGGGCAGTGGTCAACCCAGGGTACTCTGAACAGTGGGAGCTCAAACAACAGTGGTTCTTCAGGAGGTGATAGAGGCAGTCCATATGGAGGATGTTTTGTTTGTGGCCAGGAGGGACATCGAAAGAAGAAGTGTCCTAACCGTCTACAGAATTCTCCTCTTTCTTAGGGAGGACTGCAGAAGAGTCAGTCCGATTCTGTTTCTTATCAGAACACTCAAGTGAGGCCGTAACAGTCACAGGGTGCTTCGCAGGCTTTTACTTCCCTCAGCCTTATCAGCATCAGTACCACCCTCAGGATTTTACTCAGAACTTTCAGACTCCTCAGGCCTCAGGGAGTTAGGATGGGCGTGGATATGGTAGTAGTGGTCCAGGATCCAGCAATAGCTGTCCTGGTCAGGGGAGAGGCAATAAGGGGAAAAGGAAGGTGACTGACCAAACCTATGCTTTTACTGGAGAAGATGACACTCAGGATCGCACTGGCCGAGGTGTTGTTGACAGTATGATCCTTCTTTCACACTTTTGGGCACATGTTTTATTTGATACTGGTGCATCCCATTCATTCATATCCTTATTGTTTGCTCAACTATTGGGGTTGGAGTTTTCTGATTTGTATTATGTATTGATGTTGGATACACCTTTGGGAGGAGTAGCCGATATGTCTAGTGTGTGTAAGTCTTGTCGGATTGTGGTTAGTGATAGGAAGTTGCTTGCTGATTTAATTGTGTTGTCGATGGGACAGTATGATGTGATACTTGGTATGGATTGATAGTCAAAATGTCGAGCAGTTGTAGACTATCATAAGAAGCGGGTGACTCTTTTTCCTGGTGATGGGCAACCTATTGTCTATCAGGCTGGGATGAGTTCGTTAAAGCCTAGTCCTATTCTGAAAGTGTGCTTGGGTGGGAGAAAGAAACTCGAGTGTTATGGGAACTTATTTTCCATGGATGGCGAGGTAAGGACAGACGATCAAGACCCATGGATTCCGGTGGTGTATAAGTATTCGGAGGTGTTTCCTAAAGACTTACCGGGTTACCACCTGATAGGGGGATCAAGTTCTGTATTGAACTAGTTCTTGGAGCTCAGCCAGTTTCTATTCCAGCCTATCACATGGTGCCTGCTGAGATGGAAGAATTGAGAGAACAGTTGGATGATTTGCTTTCCAAGGGCTTTATTCGTAGTAGCACTTCTCCTAGGGGTGCTCCTGTTTTGTTTGCGAAGAAAGATGATGGTTCGTTGAGAGTTTGTGTGGATTACAGGAAGTTGAATCAGTTGACAGTGAAGAACAAATATCCTTTGCCAAGGATAGATGAGTTGTTTGATCAACTCAGTGATTCAAGTTTCTTCTCTAAGATCGATTTGAGATCCGGTTATCATAAGTTAAAGATAAGAGAGGATGATATACCTAAGATAGCATTCAGAACCCGATATGGTCACTTTGAGTTTCTAGTGATGCCGTTTGGTTTGAGAATACTCCCGCAGCATTTATAGATCTCATGAATTGGATTTTCAGGCTATTTTTGGATCGTTTTGTGGTTGTGTTTATTAATGACATCCTGGTATATTTCAAGACTCGAGAAGAGCATGCCGAACATTTGGGGATAGTACTCAAGACCTTGAGAGATCATTGTTTGTATGCCAAGAAATTGAAGTGGAATTTTTGGATGTCAGAAGTGAAGTTCTTGGGGCATGTGATTTCTCACGGAGGGATTTCAGTCGATCTCGCTAAGATCGAAGCTGTCTTGGAGTAGGAAAGATCGAGAAATGTGATGAAGGTACGCAGTTTCCTCGGTTTAGCTAGCTACTACCACCGTTTTGTGCAAGATTTCTCGAGAATTGCTTTGCCTTTGACGAAGTTGACTAGGAATAATGTCAAGTTTGTTTGGGATCACGAAAGTGAAGAAGCTTTTGTCAAGTTGAAGCAGAGTTTAACCACTGCACCTGTTCTTACTGTTCCTGACAGTAACGAGCCTTATGTGGTGTGTACTGATGCTTCAAAGACGGGTTTGAAATGTGTCTTGATGCAGAATGGTCGAGTTGTGGCTTATGCTTCTCGTCAGTTAAAGCCACATGAAAGAAACTATCCCACCCATGATCTGGAGCTTGCAGCAGTGATCTTTGCCTTAAAGATTTGGCGATGTTACTTTATGGTGTGAAGTTCGACATATTCTCAGATTATAAGAGTTTGAAGTATTTCTTTACCCAGAAGGATCTGAACTTGAGACAGTGAACATGGATTGAGTATATGGAGGATTATGACTTCGACCTATAGTATCATCCTGGTAAGGCCAATGTTGTCGCTGATATACTGAGTAGGAAGCCTCATGGTGCACTAGCTACACTGGTGTTTGAAGATTGGAGGTTCTCAGTTGCGATTGGTAACTATAACTTACAATACTTCGAAAATGAAGGGGTTGCTTGCCTGAGCAACATTGTGATTTCACCATCACTTCTCCAAACTATCCAGCGGAGTCAGTGGCAAGACAAATAGTTAAGGACAATCTAGAACTGGCTTCAGAATGGTGAACAGTTAGATGGTTGGAGTACTAACAGAGAAGGGTTTTTGCTTTTCATTAGGAAGTTGGCTGTAGCTGAAGATCCTAATCTTTGAGAAGCCATTCTAACTGAGGCTCACAAATCAAGATTCCCAGTACATTCGAGTAGTACCAAGATGTACCGAGACTTGAAGCGGCAGTATTGGTGGAAAGAGATGAAGAAAGATATAGCTACTTTTATGGCTAAGTGTTTGAATTGTCAGTAAGTCAAGGTTGAATAACAAAGACCAGCTGGATTACTTCAGCCGCTGCCAATTTCGGAATGGAAATAGGATAAAATCACGATAGACTTCGTGACCAATTTGTCAAAGACCTTGAGGAAGAACGACGTAGTTTGGGTGATAGTCAATCGGTTGACGAAGAGTGCTCACTTTATACTGATCTGAATAGACTATTCACTTACTAAGCTCAGTAGACTGTATATAGAGAACATCATATGTTTGCATGGTGTGCCTTCAAGCATAGTCTCTAACAGAGATCTAAGGTTCACTTCTAAGTTTTGGAGAGCCTTGCAAAATGTGTTGGGTATGCAGTTAGATATCAGTACAGCTCACCATGTCAGATGGTCAGTCTGAAAGAACCATTCAGATTCTTGAGGATATGCTACGTTGTTGCATACTTGACTTTGATGGGAACTGAGATGATCATCTTCTTTTGGTAGAATTTGTTTATAATAACAATTACCAGACCAGTGTGGGTGTGGCTCCATATAAGGTGTTATATAGGAGGCCGTATAGATTGCCTTTGTGTTGGGTGAAAACTGAAGAGCGTGTTCCTCTTGGACCTGAGTTGATTAAAGAGACTACTGAGAAGATCAAGGGTATCCAAGAGAGACTCAAAGAGATTCAGAGTCGCCAAAAGAGTTATGTTGACCCGAAGAGGTGTGAAGTACAGTTCGATACTAGTGATTTCGTATTCTTGAAAGTGACTCCAAGGCGAGGTGTGACAATATTTGGGGTTAAGGGTAAGCTTACTCCAAGGTATATTAGTCCCTTTGAGATCACTGAGAGAATTGGACCAGTGGCGTATCGCTTGTATATACCTGCACAGTTGGGTCACGTGCATAATGTATTTCACGTGTCGATATTGAAGAAGTACACGCAGAACCCATCTCATGTTGTTCAGTACATGCACGTACCGATCCAAGAGCCTGTTCGTTTGTTGGCTAGAGAGTTGAAGGTGCCTCATAACAGAGAGATTCCACTTGTCAATATACTTTGGGAACATCACAAGGAAGACGAGGCTACTTGGAAACTCGAGACGGAGATGTAAGAGAAGTACCCTCATTTGTTTGACCTTCAGTCAGAAGTTGTATTATGATATAAATCTTGACTTGTACTTTGAATTTTGAGACAAAATTCTTTTAAGAGGGGGAGAATGTAAAAACTCAGATTTTGGGAGAATAATTTGGACATTTTACCAATTATTCGGATATAATATTAGGGGGATTAATTTGCAAAAGTTTTGTGCAGAAGGACTAAATTGTGATTTTTGGTGGACTGATTTGAAAGAGATTTGAAATTTTGGAGACTTATGTACAATTTTTAAAAAATTGGATAGCCCACACAAAACAGGTCACATGGCCTGTTCACCCTCATTTCTCACCTCCCCCTGACTCTCTCTCTCTCTCTCTCTCTCTCTCTCTCTCTCTCTCCTGCGCACGTTCGGCCGAGAACTGAGGAAGCGCCGCCACCGCCTCTCACTGTCGCCCAGCCACGGGAATCACTGGCGGACCTCGCCAGCACTGCGCCGAGCTCGCTGCCGACCTTCAGGAGCCGTCGGAGAAGACAAAGTCACCATTTCAGATTTT
>JXTB01000066.1:943156-961152 GCA_002914805.1 Parasponia andersonii
TTGATTTTTCGCAAGAGGACGATCGAGGGCTTGGAATTGGTTCTTGACCCTCCGGGAGATTGTCAACTATATTTAATTTCGCGTTTTTAAATATTTGATTTAAGTTTCGTTGTGGATGATGATGTTGCTTGGAACTATATTTGATTTCGCGTTTTTAAATAATTATTCGATCTATGTTTAATGGTGTATACGAATTGTGGGAGTGGTTCACTAGATGAAATTCCGATTATTTTATTTAAATGGATCGTTTTCTAAAAACTAGAACTTTTGACACTTTTCAAATAAATCAAGGAATTACCCACCTTTGTGAAATTCTCTTTCTGTCACTGGCCCGGATTTTGGGTCGTGACATATACACTTTATTCATAATAAACTACAATGAACGTAGATAATCTTTTTGGAGCTGAACCACTATAAAATTGTCGTCTCTTAATTTTTCTAAAAAAAGCCTATACGCAGTTTGGTCGGATTCGCTATCAGAATACGATTATTCAATCCGTTGATAAAACCTCCGTCAACATACATCATCAAATATTATCTTCAACTTTATATATACATGAGTTATTATGATCTTTTTTATATTTTTGTTATGTGTAAATTATGATAATAGCTAGTTTAAATATTCAAAATTTTTGAAACATGTGTCTAACATGTTAGTGTTGTTAGAGGTGAGCTCATACAATTAGACGGTTGTCTTTCATGTAATAAATTGTTTTCTTATAAATAAATCATTAAGTATTATTAGTTTATTACTATGAATGACAATATAATGCACAGTTACGATAACTATGATTATTCGATCATAATTAAGAGGAGAAAAAACCGTTTAAGTATGGAGAATAATCAGGACATGGACTAACCACCCTCCAAATATACGAGTATGATATGGGGATAATATTAGTATAATTTTCTCGTACCTATCTCGATATATATATATATATATATATATATATATATATATATATATATATATAAAATATATTCATATAATAAATTAGGATGAGTTTTTAATGAATATTTTTGTTTTTACTTTATGGATGGGTAAGTTTGACTAATTTGAAAATAAATCTACAATAATAAGTCATCTCATTTAATATATTAATTTCTAATTCAATTTTTTTTATCTCTTTCCTTTTTGAAAATTTAATTTAAAGTTTAATTTTTTTAATTACTTTTAACTTAAAACTATATATACTATTGTATCTTCAATATTCTATAAATTTATTTTAAACTGTACGAAAAGTAAAATCCAAAGTAGTATAATTTTCATTTTATGAATAAGTTGTTTTCTTAAATAAAAAAAATGAATAAAGCAACTCATCGAAAAAAAATTTGTTTAAAAAAAATTATGCGTAAAACAGCTTAAAATTTGTACATCTATTATTATTTTTTTCCAACGAATAACATAGCTGAGAGTGATTGAGATTATTAAGTATTTTTCACTAGTTTCATTTTTTTTATAAAAAAATTTAAAAAAATTTGACCAACTCATTAGGTTACCCATCTTTTTTGTTTTAAATAATTTTCTATATTTATATATGTATTAATTATAATAATATTTTTAGTAATTCTACTAATATTATTTTAGCTATTAGATTTAAAATGAATGGCTTAAATTAGAGTACCAATCCACGAAGTAAAAACAAAAATCTCCATTAAAACGTCACCCAATAAATTATTGTATATATGTGTAAGTATATTTTGACACCACTCACATCCATATATCCTATTAAAAGTAATGAATTTGGACACTTAAATATACTTATATTTTGGATTTTAGTGTTTTAAAACTATTTAGTATATTAAACTACTTGTTTTTGTGTCAATTACGTTTTTTCTAAAAAAATTGTGTTACCTAGAATTGTTATCCTAAAAATATCTAATTTTGTCATAATCAATGCGTAACAGATAACTTTGATTTTCCTTAATATCCATGGGTTTATCGTAGCATTTTCTCTGTATCTAAAAAAATTATTAATTGACGAGTATGGTATTATGATTGGCCTTCAGGGATTTAGAGAGTGATTAAAAAACTATCCCCAATCTACCTAATTGCAATTCCTAATTATTATATGTGCATAATATCATTTAAATGTAGTCAGATTAGTTGTATAATATTTATCAATATGATTACAACGCAGGTTCATAAAAGATATAAATATAACTTATTTACAATCAATTAAATATTATTCACAATATATAATGATTTACGCACGTTTATTTTGTCATAATCGTAATCAAAATAAATGAAAAGAGAAATGATTGAGAATAAAATAAAAGAGAGAAAGAGAATCATTAGTTGTATCATATTATATATTTTTTTTGAAGGGATGTGATAAATTGTATTATTATAATTTTCATTCTCTTTTCTTTATTATTTACTAAAATTGATAGAAAAGAGAATTATAATCATTAAAACATTGTTAATGTGTTTGCTTAACCTATAAAACGTAATTGAAATGCTTTAAATTTATTAAACTATCCTTTTAAAAATATGCATGTTTCAAAATAGATAGATTCTCTAGGGTAAAAATATATTTTAGGATTATAATAACAAAAAATGAAGAAAGTAATTACAAGTAATCACATTCTTTATAGCATTTGTGGAGGAAGAATTCTCATTCTTTTTTCTTAAATTTATATAGAGTTCACACAATGCTCTCATTTCCCTATTTTGGTATTGAATGTGAATAATTACCCCTTGTATGATTCTCATTATACTTTAATAAGTATGCTATTAGAATTTTATTCACGCTTTATTTGCACGTAGAAAACTTTAGAATAACTGACTTTTATTGTTCATGAAAAGTCAGTTAATGTATTAAGATATACACTGATAGGATTCCAAATAAAATTTCATTGATAATTTTCAAATAAAAAGGGTTTCATAGACGTTACTTAGCTTCACTGTAAATCCTGAGTTAGTTGAAGTTATATACTTATAAATATAGTTTTATTTGAATTGCAAATGGCTAAGATCTATTCATAGAACAATTTTCTGTGAAGTTTGGTCAAATATGTTTATTAAATATGTAACTATATGTGATAATCTGACTTTTGGTGAAATAACATTTCTTAATTGATTTCGGTAGTTTATGATAAGTTTTAGCCCTAAACATGTCAACACTAATATAAATAGAAAAATATTGATTTGTGATGGTTACATGTATAGCTTACTAGTAACTACATTATTTTACAAAGTGGAGAGTCCTAAGTTCAAATCCCTACTCTCTTAAATTGGACTAAAAAAAGTGTTGATCGATGATCATTAAACAAAAAAAATCTTTAAGCAACGAATTAATGTGGCATAGAAACATAGTTAGTGTTGGGAATATACCCTATAAAGTAGTTTCTTTATTAGGCATTTTAAACAATGTTTATTGGATTTAAGTATTATCTATTTGTAGTTAATAAATTTTACATTATGTCTTAATTATATACATATGATGTTTAAATTTTCTATTATATAAATGTCTAAAAGTTTCCATGACTAATAATGAGTAACAAAGAATTGTTCGTATGAAGTGATCACATATAAGAAACTAAATTCTTTATTCATTATGTCTAAATAAAAAGTTTATATTCTACAAATAAAGATAGAATACTTTATTTTGCCATAGAATTCAGCGTTGTCTAATTCAATGGGATTGATAAAGTCTCCAATCATCGAAGTGTCAAAATTCGGATAGAAATACTAATATGTTAGAAGAAAGTTATAAGTGTATTGAACTAGACCAAGTGAAAATAGAATTTGAGGTTAAGTAACGTAACTCAATATTTCATCTTTCACTAATCTAGCACTATTGAAAGATTACCTTAATTTTAGTGATTGTCGGACTTGATTTTATGAGTTTTATTTTTTTGACTTACTAAAAGACTAATTCCGTTCTATGGTTCGAATTCTAGTATCTTAGAAGATAAGATTTGTGAATTGATGAGAATACCGTCATGATTTGGATACCATGTATATAATGTCACTTTGAGATTTTTCAAGGACTTGGATAATAAAAATTAGATGTCAGGTATTTACTTTATGAATTTAACTATGTTTGTATGAGAATTTAACTGTGTTTGTATGGGCAATTACAAATACCGTAGTCAATTATTATCTATTAGATGTAAAATGATAATTCAAAGGTAAATATATACTAGAAGGGTAGTACGGTAATTTCACCTCACTAGGACAACATTGGATTCGGGATATATCTGCAGGTATAGTATATACTAAATGGATCAAGTTAATTAAAATATTAATTAACTTCATAAAAAATATATGACATTTAGTCTAAGAGTGAAATATTAAGCCTATAATGGAGTACTCTAATATTAATGAACAAGGCCCAATCATAATTAAGAGTTAATTATGATTGTAAGTAATTGATCCATTGGAGCTTAGACTATTTGGATCTATAAAGTCCTCTGTCTAACTCACATATAACCCAAAAATTAATTGAATAGTTAGTTAAGCCCAATAAGCCTAATAGGCTTTACACCTCTCTAATACTTTAGAGAAAAGATCTTCTAAGCCTTGTTAGTAGTTTTACATGCCATTAATACACAATAATTGTGCTTCATGTGTGACAGAGAAAGAAAGAGAGAGTGTAAGAGAACTAAGCCATAGTGGGAGAAAACCCAAGCTCGTTCATGGCCGCTGAGGGAGAGATACCTATGGTTATAGATATGCAATCAAGGAGAAAGAAGAGTGTCTTCTAGAATGTCGTTCATCTCTCATGGGAATCAAGAAGGTGCTCATATACCAGATCATTTAATGAGCTCCAAAAAATAAAAAGAAGGCTCAATAATTGTGAAATATTTCTAGGTTTTATCTAAACCAAGATCCATGAATTAATTTATGTTAGATCAACGATTCTACATTTTGTTTTGATAAGTTTCAAGAAAAAATTTAAAGTACCAATTTCGCTGAGTTTTTGATTTGTTTACAAAATAGTAGAAATCATTTTCGATAAAAATTTGTTTCGAAATTATTTTTTGAAATTTCCAGTAATTGGTACCAAAATAAAGGTTTTCGATGATATAGCATATCTTGTTCATATGTATTCTCTTAAAATTTGATGATCTTTGATTTTCATGATGATCTATATGGTTCTGTTTGGTCTTGTTCATGTTTATGAGTATGCTCTATTCTGTATGATGATTGAAGGATTTAATGAGTTTAAATGAAAATTAATTAGATGTTACTAGGACTTTATAATCATGTACTTTTTGTTTTGACTATAATTCTAGCATGATCTTGATTTTCTATGTATTTATGTCTTATATTATTGATACTATACATATAAAGTCGTTTGATCTTTAATTGTATATTAGTTTTTGAGAAAAACTATTTAACAACTAAGTTATGAATTTTTTTAGTTCGAAAATGGTACAAGGTGGTGCACAGCTAAGATGCGCCACCTGTGTGTGCTGCGGTGGGGAGACCTGCTCACTGGCTGCGTGGGAGTAACCTCATATACTAGTTGTGTGGGTGGCACCCCATGCGCTGGTCGCGCGAGCTTCACCCTATTTCTATGAGCCATGTGGGTGCCACCTTGCATAGTGGCTACGCTGGCACTTTGCAAGCATGTGGATGCAAGAGATTTGTACTATGCGTGACTGCACGACATCTCGAGGATATCGTCTTCTCGGGGCTCTCTATTTCATCCTGTTTTGGCATTTCGATCGGCACCCTGATGTCGTTGACTTCAAATTATCTATTTCAGATAATTTTCTATTTAAAATTTGTATATTTGAATTTCAAATCAGAGATAATTTAGGAAATTTGAATTAGTTACCTTATCTAATTTTTAAAATTCAAATTTGATAACTAATCTGATAGGATAAGATTTTATCAGAAAATCCTATATTCTCTAATTTTGAAATTTAAATATATTGAATTTAAATTAAGGATAAAACCCTTAGTTTATGGAAAGATTTAAATTAAGGATAAGAACCTCAATTTAAATAAATTTAAATTAAGGAATAGGTCGTTAGTTTATTGAAATACTTAAATTAAAGATAAGATCTTCAATTTAAATGAATTTAAATTAAGAATAAGAACCTTGGTTTATAGAAAGATTTAAATTAAAGATAAGACCCTCCATTTAAATAAATTCAAATAAAAGATAAGACCAGTTAATTCAGTGAAATTTAAATGACTATTTAAATGTGATTAGGATCACATATTTAAACAAATTTGATTTCAAATTTAAATACGAATAAGATCTCACTATTTAAAGAAGTCAAATCATATTAGTTATCATTATCGAATAATGATTATTTAAATTAAATATGGGGTAATTAATTTAAATAAATAAGAGACTATTAATTAGATATTATGTAATAATATTTAAAATTTTTAAATTCAAATTTTTGGTCAGATATTTGCTAAATTATTTATGTGATAATTAGTTATTAATTTGAATTTAAATTTGTTTTGAATTCAAATTTAGAAATATTCAAATTTAAAGTTGATTTCGAATTTAAAGTTGGTAATTTACTTCAATGATATTAAAATGGATAATTAGAAATTATGAGACAGTTTCAAATTTGGCTAAATTTTGAACTTTTTATTTATATTTATTGAAGTTAAAACTGATGATTAGATATTATGAGATAAATCTAAATTTAAATTTATGAGATTGAATAATATTTCTATATTAATTATTTAATAATTATTTCAAATTTAAAATTCAAATGTTGAATTTAAATCTAGAGATAATCTAGGAGATTTAATAAGATTAAATTTTCAAAAGATTACTTACATTAGTTATTCAATAATTAATTTAAAGATTTGAAATTCAAATATTGAATTTAAAGATGGGAATAATGTAACAGATTTAATATGATTAATTCTTTTAGATAATCAATATTAATTATATGATAATTAATTTAGGATATGAAATTTAATTCAAATTAAGAGATATTTGTAGAGATTTAATTTGATTAAATCATCTACATATCTAATTTAAATTTTGTGAAGATTTTAATTACTAAATATCTACATTATCTAATTTAAATTTAAATAGAAAGTTTACATTTTATTTTAATGAGATTAAAATAATGATTTGAAAATTATGAGATATTTTCAAATTTGGAAATTCAATCAGTGGGAGATATTTTAATTATGAGATAATTAAATTTATAATTCAATAGTTGAATTCAAAATTTGAATTATTCAAGGAGATTTAATTTGGATTAAATCTTTAATAAAATAAATTAGATTTTGTGAAAATCTTAATTATTTAAACTTAAATATTATCTCTCACAGTTATTATTTAATAATATCTTTTGTAAAAAGATTATTTAATTATTAAATAGTAATAAATGTTAGAATAATTAGTAATCATTGACTTTTTTATTTTATTAAATTCTGTCACTACTTGGTTATTATATGAATAATGTTGTTGTAACCCCCTAGGAATCCCTAGATTTGCAACCTTAGTAGAATTATCATTAATAGATTTAGTTTCGAATTTTAATAAGTTTATGTTCGCAAATACTTGAAATTATGTGTGTAGTATTATTTTAATGTTAAATTTTATTATGTGAGAAAACCACAGTTATTCTTTGTTTTACTTGGAAATTTTAAGTTAATTTTCCTTAATAATAAATTAATTCTACAAAGATTACATTATGTACATCAATATAACCTAATTAAGAATGTGACATGTTTATGTCACATTAAAATTTGTTATATTTTATAACCTAAAGTTAATAGTTACACCAAAATAGTACCATACCATAATTTGAATAGCTAGAATTTAAGTATAGAAAGAATTATGTAGACAAATTAATCTAAGAGTAGAAAATAAGTTATAAAAAAAGATGAAGACTAGTAAAGTTTTATCTTAGGGATGTAATAACTATAAATTTGTGGAATAAAAAAGAAAAGGAATGAAGTTAGTGAGTAATTCTAAAAAAAGAAAATATAGACAAAACTAATTGATAGCTTTTGTCTCTAAAATAATTCAAAAGGTAGGAAAAGGAAAATGATAATGGAAATATTTTTTGAAAATTAGTGGCCATAATTCAAAGTGGAAGACATAGACAAAACTAATTCGTAGCTTTTGTCTCCAAAATAATTCAAAAGATATGAAAAGGAATAATATATTGGAGATTTTCTCAGAGAGCTAGTGGTATTGGATTCCAAATAATTCAAAAATAAAAAAGATTAGAGTCAAAAGTAGTGGATAGAGGAAAATAAAGTAAAAGATAAGGTAATAAAGTAGGAAAAGACAATATATTGACAAAATTAGTAATAATGGTGCTTGGATTATTAGATAGAATGTGAAAGTATATATTATTAGATATCTCCTATGGATGACCTATAAATAGATTCTTCATTTGGCAATTGGAAATCCATACTTAACCTTCCAATTACTTAGCCAAAACTATCTTTATTTTTCCAATTATCTTTTAAAAAAAAAAAAACTCTTTTTACCCTATTTTCTTCCAAACCCACAAGAGCTTTAATATTTTACCTATCTTCCTTATTTTTCCTATAAAAATTCTAGAAATTAAGAATTATAATCAAGAGAAAAGAGTATCTAGTTTTGTGGTAGAAATGTAAGGAAGAAGAATGAAAGATTTTAGAAGATAGATTGCACAAACACATTTAAGTTTATTAAGATTTTTAACTCTAAAATTATCAGAAGTTTAATTTTTAGTATTTTGATTTCGAAAAGTTCTCAAATACTCCAAGAAAGAAGATTTAAGCTTGGAATGTAAATATTCCCTCACCTTACTTGTTATGTGTTTAAATAGTTTCTATAAAAAAAATAAATGGATAATAACATATTTGATCTACTTTAGATATTATATAATTTATATTGTCTTTAGGCTTATTTTATTGATTTTTTAAGCCTCTAAATTTGAATACTTCATAATAATAAAGGCTAAATAATAATAATAATAATAATAATAATAATAATAATAATAAAATTAAAATGACTAAACACAAAAATGAAATATTTTTAAGTATAAGACCCTAAAATAAAATATTCATGAAAATAAACCAAGCTTAATGATTTAGACTTAGATCCTTAAGAATAGATTTTTACCCATTAAAAATACTTTCCAAAAATTAAAGATGTTTGCTCAAAAGTTAAAAAGACTAAAATGTCAAAACTTTGAGTATTTAGGTCAAAAGTGTAATTTTGAAAAAATATGGGTCGAATATGTGAGAAAGTTATTTTAGGAAGTTTTAAGACTATATTAAATTGTAAAAATAAATAAAAGAAGAATCTTTAAAAAAAGATAAGCTATAACTTCATATTTACTATTGGAGGGCATAAATGTTAGAAATCTTAAGATTATGGACAAAAATATAAATTATAAAACTTGAAATTTTGGGTTAAAAATTTGGTATAAGAATAAATAGAAAACTTTATTTTAGATCTCTAATTGGGATAAGAAAATATTTACTTAAGTTTAAGATGTGTAATCAATTATAGGAAATAAATGATGTATGTCTCTAATTGTATTGAGTCTAAATTTAGTTATAGGCCTAAAAAACGTGATCAATACTTAATAATATTTATTTCAAGTATGATTTCAGATTTTAAATCTGTGTAGTCATAAGTGTAATTGACTCACTTATCATATTATGACCCTTAATTACAAATAAAGTAATTAATTAAGAATAATTCAAAATAATTGATGAAAAGAAATATAACTAAGGAAATTTAACTGGTTTAGGATGATATTAATCAAATCAACAACCAAATTATTGATAGATTAAAAAGTTCACCATAATAAAAGTTAAGGAGAATTAAATCTCATCCATCTAAGTTGAAAGTATAAATTAGTCAATGAATATAACATGACATTGTTTCTTAAATGTGAAGTTTTATGTTTGATCAAGACTGAGTCTTAGTTGTCTTAAGCCCACTAAGTAATTAGAAGTTTTACAAAAAAAGTATGAGTCTACTTTAAATTTCTATAACAAATAGAATATGCATATGTCAGGATAAAACTTCGATCTAGACGTATGTAATTAACTAGTGGAACTAGGATAATCATATTACAAGATAAGTACAATCTCACTTATAACATAGATGGTTTGAAAATATTTCATGTTTGCACTATGATATGTTTGAAATTATTTCATGTGTTAACTTACCTTTATTTTATTATTGTATGGCCTATGTATAATGTATGCTTATAAAGGTATATTTTCTATGCTATAAAAATGATGTATACTTACTTTATAATGTTATCATGTAAAAATACTTTAGCATACTTTAACAAAAGAAATGTTATGATAGTAGAATATAAGTTTGAGTTTATTATTAAAGTGTATCCACTCATGTTAAGAGAAGACTAAATAAGATAAAAAATTTAAAAGTGTCGTACTAACTTCCACTCTGTGAGGATATCCAACGGAAATAAGATCGACCTCTCCAAAGTAAGGATTCCCAAGAAAAAGTATGTTAAGATTATAACGGTAGGTATTTTCAGTTAGGTCGCTCCCCTGGTTCCTTATTTGGTAATGCACACTCGGTACATATACCAAGGCCCATAAAAAAGATTAAAGACTTTGTAATAAAGAATGAGATAAAATAATGATACAATATCTTATAATAAAGCATAAAGTAATGATTTCATAAAACAGCATAATCGGGCTTTCATAAAAAATGATTATTTATTAACAAAATATTTTGTGAGAATTAATTGTACTTATTGAGCGAAAACTCATGTTTTATAAGTATCCATGCTATAGGTACCAAAGGAAAGAAACCTCTGATTTGATTGATAGGTTAACTGGAATCGAGGGGAGATGAATGCGAGGCATGAGCAATGGAATACTACCATTAAAATTACTTCCGCATATGTTCTTATTACGAGACAAATGATTTCAATTATATAAGCTTGATATTATTTGAAAACATATTTATAACTTAGCATTTTATTTCACAATGTATAGTTTTATTAAATTGAACTTGAAAATGCATTTCAATTGAATTGAGTTTAAAAGAATTTTTTTCAAAAGATCTAAAAGACAAAATATTTTGATTGAATACAAAACTCAAGAGGTTTTGTCAAAAAAACCTAAACTATCTAAGGAGAGTTTGGGACTTAAGTGGTCGCATGTGATCTCCTTCATCACCTGAGAGCCCTTCATGATTGCGCATTATTTAAATCACCGTAAGAAAAAGTTTATAAACAAATTTAAATAAAGGTCGCTTAGCTATCGAGAAGCATTTTAGTTGTTTTCAAAATTATCCAAATAAATAAATGGTTAGTAATAAATATAAATCTCTTTAAAAGAAATAAAAGTAGAAAAAAAATTGTCATGAATTTTCAGCATCTAAATTTCTCTTTTTAAATAAATAAGCTAAGAATGGTTAAACTATATTGTCTGGATAAATGCAATCTAGATTTAGTGCTTATGGTTGATAAGTTATTAAGTTTTTACTCTTAGATGTTTGTCCATATTCACTGGAGAGGCTAGTAAAAAAAAAAAAAAGTATATATATATATAGTAGGAGAATTCTTAGATGATTCATAGATACACGCTGATATATAATATCTAATATGTTATAGCATGAAATTTAAAGAATTCAAACTACTACAATATTATGTTAAATCTTCATAAGATACCTAACGAACATCTTCACCTAGCTAAAGTAACTAAAGGTGAATTTTCTAATCTCTAGCTAAAAAGAAAATATTTCCTACATAACACTCTAAAGAATATTTAAAGGAAATTATTAGGGATATCTATACAATACTTGATTGAAACCTAATACCAATTTATTATTCATTGACTTATTTTAATGGATGACTTAATGAATCTTGGATAGGATTCAAGAATCATTAACTATACTTGTATGTCTATTGCAAAGGGTTCTAGGAAACCAATGGGGTTTAGTGAAACCAAGTTCACTAAGAGTAAAAGCTACAGTAACTATAGTGTCAATACTTAAAATAAGAAATATTTGAATTCAAATTTGATGAATTTATGATTTAGGACATTATAAATTTAAGAGAAATTTAGTTTATGTTTCATATTTGATAGAACAATATTATTCTGTTTGTCTTGAAGACGAAGTTTCCTCGTGAAAGAATAATATTCTTAATTGTACTGAATGATATTTTTATTGATGTAAATTATTTTTATTTATGTGATACTAATAATGATAAAATTGAACATAGAAAATCTAATTATAAGAAAGTAAGTAAGTACTAAGAATAAGACATAGTTGTACTTCGGTCATATTAACCTAAATATGATCCAAAGATTAGTTAATCTAAACTTGTTAGAAGCCAAATAATCACCAATCTATAAATCCTATCTGGAAGGTAAAATGACTAAAATATCTTTTGTTAAATAATACTTAAGAGTATAAGAATGTTTAAAACTAGTACACATTATTGCCTGTAGGTCCTTGAGCAATCAAGTCCAGTGAGATTTTGTATATATTATTATGAATAATTATTCAAAATTTTATTATGTTTACCTAATGTTATTGCTAATTGAATTCTTTTAAAAAGTTCAAATAATTGAAAATAGAAGCCAAAAGGCAATTAGGAAAAACATAAATATGCATCGATTAGATTGAAGCGTTGAATACCTTTATAAAGAATTTTTAGGAATATCTCACATATAATAAAAAATTTTGGCTATGATTAAATTGTTGTTCAATTATTCATTATTACAAAATCTTTTGGGATATGTCTTAGAGAAATACCATTTTAAAATATGGAAAGGATATAAAGCTAGTTTATATCATATCTATATTTGTGGTTATCCAATATACGTGCTGAAAGAGAAAATGACTAAGTTAAAATAAAAATCTAAATCATATCTATTTATAGGAAACCCAAAAGAAATAGAAGAATGTTATTTCTATAATACTATAGCAAGAAAGTATTTATTAAAACAAATGTCTCTTACTTAAAAGAAAATTATTTCAAGTATTTAACCTCAAAGTAAGTTATTTCTTGAGGAACCAACTGATGATATAGTCAATCTATCTATGAAAGATAGAATAGAGTAAGTATTTAAGAAGGATAAATCGCTAAAAAATCAACATATATCAGACCCTCATTATAGTTGGAAGATTATGAGACAATCTAGTAGATATTTGAGAATAGAAAAGTCCTACAACTTAGAATTTGATTGCTTTATCTACAAATAGGCAATAAATGATATTAGTATATATCTCTAGCAAAAGGCAATAGAATTTACATTAGAGTCTATATACTCTAATAAAATCTCGGATCTTATAGATCCACCTAGAAGGATAAAACTTTTTAGGTGTAAATAATTTTATAAGAGAAAAAGGGGATTAGACAAAAAAGTAAAGACTTTCAAGGCAAGTTAGTTGGAAAATGATTATATACAGATTGAATGTCTATTCTGTTGTTATGATCAAGTCTATAAAGAATGTCTATTCTGTTGTTATGATCAAGTCTATTGATATACTTTTTTCCATAGTTATATCCTTTTATTATGAGATATAGTAAATAGATGTCAAGATAGCTTTCCTGAATAGCAATTTTAATGGTTGTATCTAAAAGATATAACCAAAGGAATTCATTGAAAAAGGCTAAGAAAGCAAAGTTTGTGGAATTTTAGATATTTAATTTATAGAATTAACCAATTATTTAGAATTTATTAATTTGATCGCTATATAGACGATTCTTGTATCTATAAAAGATTCAGGGTAGTATTTTTCTAGTTTATACATATTGATGATATACTAATCATTGGAACGATATAGTATAACAATCATCAATAAGAATTTGGTTAGTATAATAGCATGATATTTATTATATTGTTGAGATTGTAAGTTATTACAAATCCAATCCAGAACCTGAACAATAATTAAAATCAAGCGTATCCTTAAGTATCTTCGGAGAATTAAACACTGTATACTTGTCTATTCTGGATAAATATGTGACTTTTGTTAGATATATTAATTCGAATACTCGATTTGAAAATATACTCCAGAAAATCAATCATTTTTTATGTGTTAACCCTTATAGGGAGATGTTATAGTGAGTAAGATAGCCTTTGTAAAAAACCTTGCTGATCTTTTTAATAAATCTTTAGCAATCAAAATATTTGAGAATCACCTATAAGGAATGAGACTGCATGATATATCACATATGCTTTAAAGAGCAAGTGGGAGATTATTAGAAATATACCCTAGAAAGCAGTTTCTTTGTTAGCCATTTTTAATAATGTTTATTGGATTTAAGTGTTATCTATTATTTGGTAATAAATTATGTGTTATATACATGTGATGTTTATATTTTCTATTATGCAAATATCTAAAAGTTTTTACGACTAATAATGAGTAATAAAGAATTATTCATATGAAGTATTTACATGTGTGAAACTAAATTTTTTATTTCACTATATCTAAATAAAAAGTTCACATTCTATAAATAAAGATAGAATACTTTATTTTATTATAGAATGTAGTATTTTCTATTCAACGAGATTTATGAAGTCTCTAATCATTGAAGTGTCTAACTTCATGTAGAAACACTAATGAACTGGACTAAGTGAAAATAAAATTTGAGGTTAAGTGCTATAACTCAATATTCTATCTTTCACTAATTTAGCACTATTGCAAAATTACCTTAATCTCAGTGATTGTCAGACTTGCTTTCATGAGTTTTATCATTTTGACTTACTAAAAGACTAGTTTCGTTCTATGGTTCAAACTTTAGTATCTTGAAAGATGATATTTGTGAATTGACGAGAACGCCCTTTATGATTTGAACACCATATATATAATGTCACTTTGAGTTTTTTTTTTTAAGGATTTGGATTATAAAAACTAGGTGCCAAGTATTCACTTTGTGAATTTGACTGTGTTCGTATGGTAGCTATAAATATTGTAGCCAATTATTATCCATTAGATGAAAAATAGCAACTCAAAGGTAAATATGTATTAGAAGGGTAATACGATAATTTCACCTCACTAGGACGACATTGTATATAGTATATGCTAAATGGATTAAGTTAATTAAAGTGTTAATTAGCTTCACAGAAAATATATGATATTTAGTCTAAGAGTGCAACATTGGGCCTATAATGGAGTGCCCCAATATTAATAAACAAGGTCCCTTTATAATTAAGAGTTAATTATAATTATAGATAATTTGTCTATTAGAACTTAGACTATTTAGATCCATAAGAATCTCTGTCTAGCTCACATATAGCCCTAAAATTAATTAAATAGTCAGTTGAGCCCAATAAGCTTTACACCTATCTAATACTTAAGAGAAAAGTTCTCCTAAGTCTTATTAGTAGTTCTACACATCACTAATAGCATAGTAATTGTGCTTCATATGTGACAAAGAAAGAAAGATAGAGTGTGAGAAAACTGAACTAATGCGGAAGAAATCCTAAGCTCTTTCATAGCCGCTAAGGGAGAGATATCTATGGTTGTAGATATGCAATAAAGGAGAAGGAAGAGCATTTTCTGGAGCATCCGCTTATTTGTCGTCGGGAATTAAGAATGTGCCCATATATTAGATCATTTAACATAGTCCAAAGAATAGATGGGAAGGCTCAATAGTTGTGAAACATTTCTAGATTTTTTCTAAACTAAGATTCATGAATTGATCCATGTTAGATCAATGATCCTACATTTTGTTTTATAACGTTTCAAGAAAAAATTTAAAATATCAATTCTGTTGCATTCTTGATTTGTTTACAAAACTGGAGAAATTATTTTTAGAAAAATCATTTTTCGGAATTTCTAAGAGTTATTTAGTGTTGCAATGCATATAAAACTTATATCATATACAAGCATGTTTAATTGGAGTACAGTTTGTCCAATATGGATTAATAATGAGAAATTAGTTTTTAAAAACTTTTATTTCTAGAGAAGACAAGATATAATTACTTTTGTTGATATGATTGAAATATTTGACTAAGTTTATTGAAATATTCTAAAAAGACATATTTTGAATATGTCAACTCGATAAAATTATGAGGAAATTAGATTTTTATGGTAATTTTTCAAAAAAAAATCTTGGAAATTGAAACTGTTCTAAAAAATTTTGGATTTAATTATAAAAATACCACTCTTTATTAATTGATGAAATACTTAAAGTAGCTAGTCGAGTTACTTGAGGTAACTTGATCAGATATTTCAAGTAACTGGATTGGTTATTCTAAGTAACCTAACTGGTTACCTTGAGTACTATTAAAAAAAAATACTAATTTTGAAAAAAAAGATGATATTTTTTAAAAATAATACTTTTCTAATAAAATTTTTAAAAAGTGATATTTTCTAAATCAATCCAGAATTTTTCAAAATAATAAGTTCATCTGGGATTTTTCAATTTTTGCTACTTTGCGCTTGAAATTTTGTAAGAAACCTAAAATTATATCATGCAAGCTGATACAATAGTTTTGGATGTTAATTACATTTATGGCGGAATTTTATCACTTATATAGAAAGAACAATCAATAGTAATTAATTAAATATCACAAAATTCTAAGAATGGGAAACATGAGAATAACAGCTATGAGAATTTGCACTAGTCAAAATTGGCTAATGTATATGACCCACGCGCCTGACCCAATTGAATAGTTGACACAGGTAGAGTTGTCAAGGGAGTCGGGCATTAACACGACATCATGACATGATAAAATGTGGGTTGTGCCAGACGCAGTCTAATCACATTAGTTTGTTATACATATATATATATATATATTATTATTATAAATTATTTTTTCAAATATTTCATAATTTTCCTTTTGTTCTTATTTAGTTTTAATTTTTTCCTTTAATTTATTACCTTGATTTTTTAGTATACATTTGAATAATTTGAAAAGAAAAAAATCGCTTGTAAAATAATAAAAAAATCAGTAAAATTTACTAATTAAATGAGCTAATTTTGGCTCAAATGAACTTGCACATCTAGACATATAAGCTGACATAGCACGACACAAAGTACTGTATAATATAACACATTTGATCATGGGCCAACAAGTCATCCAGGTTAGTGATTTTGAATTTTAGATATGACACAACATGACATGATTAAAAAATGATCCCAACATGGCATAAAAACATGTTTGTGCCTAATTTAAATAAGTTATGCACGTATGATACGATACGTTTAACGGCTCTAGACGTAGGGTCTCCTCTTATTTGAGACTCTTAATTTTATAAATAATGCAGTAGCCCACCCCAATAGACACAAGTATAAATTGTACTAACATACTGTTGATTTTCTGATCGGAAGAATTCAAGAAAGATAAGTGAACGGTTTCTCTTATATTGTTCTCAGTGTTCTTAAGTGTGAATTCTGACAGTCATTAACTTATTTGATTTGTACCATATTTTAAAATAAGATTAAAAAATGATAACTACCTAAATTGGGGAAAAAAAAAAAGATAGTCTTCTTGTACCTAAAATGTCCCTAAGATTAACAAACTCCATCTAAATCTAGTCCAATTTGAATTCAAATTCAAGAAGAACCTTATCTAAATTCATCTATAAATAATTACCCCAAATTTATCTATAAATAATTGGTAATTGGTCTCCCAATACCGATAAGTTGCACATATTAGTCAAAATATTGACTTAAGTATCGTTATATTGTAGAGGTCAAAGAGTTTTTCGGATTTAATTTATTCAGCTGTCCAGCATCATTATAGAAGACAACATTGTGGAACAAATTTTCATAAATTCCACATTGGAAGGATCTGATGAAAGGAGAACGGTCTTGAGTCCACCAGAAAAGGTAACTATGGAACGCGATCTATATGTAATTATATATTCTCACATACGATTTATATATATATATATAATTTGCTCGTGCACATGTTTTCTCGCATACGAATTTATTTTCTTTCTTTTAAGCTTTAATTGTAGGCCAATGATACTATAAACTTCTCAATCTCGATTGTTGGAGCGGTTTCTCACCAGTCGTCCACGTGTCTCGAACTGCTGATACTGGATTCTCCAACTGTCCACGTGTCCTTGCTGTCTCGAAACTCTCTGAACTCTAAGCAAGAT
>JXTB01000066.1:979447-1011308 GCA_002914805.1 Parasponia andersonii
GAAAACTACTTTTTTAATTGTTAATCGTTCTACTTATAATTGACTTGTTCATATGCGTGGATGGTATAAATTTAGTTTGGCATTGGACTTTATTTATTTTTGTTGCTTTTAAATATTTGGTCCATACTGTTCGAGTATTATACCATTGTTGTCTCACCTTCTAATAGTTTAATATTTTGGGATGGATTGGTAATTTAATATGGTATCAGAGATAGAAGGTCTTGAATTCAAGTCTTTGTATTTGCAACTCTCTAGTTTGTCTCCTTAAAGAAAAAACCTCTCTAGTTTGTCATGTTTTTGATCTAGGCCCACACGTGAATGAAGAGTGTTAACGTTTAATTCTATTGTTGGCACACCTTTTAATAGCTTAAGCTTTTGGTATAGATTGGTAATCTAGCATGTACAATTTGTTTGTATTGCGTGATTGCAAGGCTATTAATTAAAGCATGCAATTATTAGTGTATGATTCATTGTGTCTTTATATACTCTAGAAATAAGAATTGGAGAGAGAATTTGTCTTGTAGTTGTTCTTTTTAAGAAAAAAATAACCATGATAAATTTGCAACCTAATACAAGGTAAGGGATGGCGGTTTTATTATTTTACCTTAAGATTACTGATGATTAGTGTTAGATTTAGCAATTTCATATGCGTCAGGATAGGTAATCATCTGTTTCTACGGACACATGTGCAAATATATTTTAGGTATATCAAAGGACATGGGATTGACAGCCCTTATGTTTCCCGTGGTTTCTGACTAACCGAACAGACTGTTAACATAACGACAATGCAATGTGCCCATGTATTTAGGTATTAGTCCATATGGTTTTGCTATCTACCCTTATAAAACTACCACTAGTTTCATCAAGCGGGGGAATTCTGAAACAGGGATTAGTGAATACTTGTAGGAAGTATTTGTTCACTAATTTCGTATGTACAGATTTTGATGAAGATTTGACAGTTTTGAATCATTCACAACTGGTAGGGTATTTTTCATGCCTTACCACGTAACTTCCTCAAGTAAAATCATTCATCTTTGCGGAACGAAGTTCTTGTTTGGAATTTGTGTGCGCATGCGTGCTTTTTGTAAGAAACACTCCTTGAACCGTGCTTAGTGTTTATATATTTATTTATCATAAAATAGTGCTACCATATATCCTAAAAGAAAAGGTATTTAGCATCTTTCAACTATCTCTGTTTTCTAAGCAATTTTTTTAATAAGCATTAAACGCATTCTTTTTTATGTGTACATGTATCTGCGTGCAGATACACATGAGGATGTACATCTAAAGGAACTCCTTTAGTGTAATAGAAAATTCCCTGGTTACTAGTATAACTGAAAATGTGAGATGTTTAAACAAAGAGTTCCTCAATATGCTTGTATTGCATTTTACTTTTTTTAGTGTTACGTCATTCACATATTGCTCAAACTACTAAACAATCAAAAATCTAAATGTATTTGCATTTTTATGTTAAAACATGTACCTCCTTGTAGAAAACTCAGAGGATGCATCCAAGCATGTACGGTGATCAACTAGGATCATGTTACAATCTCAGAGAGAGGCTAAAATGCCGGAAGAAGCTTCTTACCGGGAAATCAGCATCTGAAGGACAAGCCCCTTCAGATTCGTCCTCAGCCACCAGTGACGTGGACAGAAGTCCATCTGAAGATCAGATTGATAAGCTTGGAACAGGTGATTTGTCTATGGAAGATTCATTTATTGATAGATATAGTCCAAGCCGCATACCTACAGGCCCAGCTTTTCAAGCTCAAGTACCAGCTTGGACTGGTGAGACTTTTAAAAGTGACTCTAAGTGGTTGGGGTCCAGGGCTTGGCCACTGGAGCAATCAGAGGAAAGGTTTCTTGTTGAAAGGGATCCTATTGGAAGGGGGAGGCAGGATTCTTGTGGATGTCAAGTGCCAGGTTCTACAGAATGTGTCAGATTTCATATTGCTGAGAAAAAATTGAGAGTGAAGCGGGAACTGGGCTCAGCTTTTTACCTGTGGAGATTCCATAAGATGGGTGAGGAAGTTACAATGTTTTGGACAGAGGCTGAAGAGAAGAAGTTCAAGAATATAGTAATATCAAATCCTCCCTCTCTTGAGAAGTGTTTTTGGGATGAGATTTACAAGGTCTTTCCAACCAAGAGAAAGGCAGATTTAGTGAGCTACTACTACAATGTCTTTCTTTTGCGTCGTAGAGCGCATCAGAACAGGTTTAGTCCAAGTAACATTGACAGTGATGATGAAGAATCAGAACCTGGTCTAGTGACCAAAGATTTTGGGCATGAAACACTGGAATTGAAAAAGTCGATCCTGTTATCCCCAAACAAACTGCAGAGAAAGTAGCAGATAGGATTTGATTGAAACTTAGAATCAATTCCCTTTTGAGACCTGTAAAGCTTGAGTCTTTTTTCTTTTGCAATTTATGGAAAATTTTGGATATGAACAGATCATTTACTCCCTCCACCAGAAAAAGAGCCATCACATAATTCAGATATGAAATTTTGGTTATAAAGAATATCATCTTTGGAAGTGAGGAAGAAGACTAGCAATGACATCAATGGCACTTTGAAGCGTCCAACTCCGGAGTTGTTTAGTTGAAGCCTACTTTGGTTCTGCCTTTAAATTTTGAGATATTGTCTATTCTTCATTACTAATTCAAATACAAATACTTTTATTTGCTTGGTTTTTTTTTTTTTTTTTAATTTCTTTTTGGTCTTTGAGGGCAAAGACTGATTGGAAAGAGAAGCCTTAGGAATGCAAGGAAAAGCTATGCTGGTTGGAGGTAGATGGATCAGAATACATTGCTCTCTTGAAATTGCATATTGTAGACTTGTGGTCTAGGGTCTTTAGAATTGGTTTTGGAATATGGTATAGAATTGGTTTTGCTTCATTTCTATTTTGCTCTGCATTCTTTTTTTCATAATTGATTACCTTGTTTTATTTTTGGGAAAATTTATTCCTTTATGCATGATGGGGCATATTTGTGTCGTGTTAATCTGACACAACCTGTTTAACATAAGCTTTAATACACATGTACTTGGAATCTAGGACTCTAGATCAATATCTGTATCTATAATCTGTAACCTAATCTCTAAAAATTGTGAATGACAAATAGCTTTTCTGGGTCTTTAACGAACTTAATTTATAGGCAGTGGTGTCAGTACTATAACTGAATGTTAATATTGTCAGAACATAAAGAACCTAAACTAATAGTCTAATAAATTCCGAATAAAGACTAACAAGATAAACATACGTGCACTATCAAATAATGCAATTCAAATAATAAAAAATCTCGACACATAATAGGAATTTACTATTGCTCAATGAGTTGTATACGGTCGAATAAGGATTGGATACAAAGTGACCTGTTTATTTACTAGGTTTTTACTAGGTTTAGAGGGTCAATTTGGCATTGACGTGCAATGTGAATGGCTTCAGCGGCTCAGCCTGCGAAGAAATTTGAATGAAAGATAGATATGTTGCTTTTAAATTTGAATGATGGCAAAATTTAAAACAAAAAACGTATCAGTTTTATGACTTGATAAGCCCGGTTTGCAAAAGTACAACATTTCTTTTTCTTTTTCTTTTTCTTTTTTCCGCTCTTAAATGTTAGACAAGTCGCTTATTAACATGATAAATGATTTTTTTTTTTTTTCCTTCTCTTAGGGGCTATATGACAACAAATTTTCAAAGAGAAAGCAATGCTACAAGACACATATGTTGGTTAGTACGTCATAGAAATATGAGATCCACCAACTTCGCAATATTTATTATGTATGGGTCCTACAATTTCATTAGTTTATAGTGCACATATGCTACAATTTCATTATTTTTTCCAGATTAAACGACGTTTAAATTTTGGTTTACGTGTTCTTTCAATTTCTATCAGACAGTTGACCCTTTTATTTATTTATTTTTTCTTTACTCTTAACAGATGTGTCGTACATGACTACTAGAAAAACAAACCAAAAGGTGTGCAAGCAAAGAATTGATAGAGATTCATCCAAAATCAAAAAACTAAGAACTTGAAAGAACAGCAAAGCATAGCGTATGAGGTAGGGCTATTGTTAAGTAACAAAGTCAACAATGATTATTATATCATTGCAATAATAGTTCTGATAGAAATTGATTTCCCTAACTAGACTTTTTTTTTTTTTTCCAATTGAAAGATATCAAGCGTCTGTCTTTAAGAGTTTTGAGTCGACATTATTTGTTATAGCTAAGTCATTTATTAGGGTATTCTCATTTTTGTTATCCCTATATGGAGTATAATGTTATCGGCTTAATTAATTTGTTATTCTGATTTGAGTTCAATCCACAGCACATGACTAAATCTTCCATCTATACATCTGTTGTCGGAGATTTTGTCAACAATAAATTTGAAAAAATTACAAAATGTGGCTTGTGTATGAAAATGATTAATTAATCAAAGCAAACAAAGAGACAGAAATTTTATAGTGGTTCAACCCCAAAAAAGATTAGCCTACGTCCACTATTTTTTACTATTTTCTGGAGAATTACAAGAGCTCAAAATTACAATGTGTTGTCTGGAAAGAAGAAGCAAGAGTCTAAAAAGTTCCCAAAAGATCTAAAAGATAAAAGATCAAAAAGAAAAATCCCCCACTAAAACATTGAACTCCCTTTATATAGGTGAGGATAGCTCAATGTTTCCCAATTGTGAGAATGGGTAACTGTATAATCGAAAAATACAATTCGAGTAACAACATAACTGGGTAATAACTTAAATGAGATGACTTGTCGATCTTTAAAGAGAAACTTTTGTTTCCTTTTCTTTGTAGGTTACCGGTTTGATGAAGCTTAGTCTAGTTTCCTTTTCATTCTGGTCGCAATTAACTCGTTCGGAGGAGGTCGCATTAACTTATGCGGTAGAGGTCGCACTTAACTCTTTCGGAGGAGGTCACACTAACTTATATGGTGGAGGTCGTACTTAACTCTTTCGAAGGAGGTCGCACTTAACTTTACTCATGCGACCTGACACGTTTATTTGGTCAACTTTTCCCTTTTTGGTATTGACCAACATATAGGATTTTAGACCGCAGAATAATTGCCTCCCAGCTCCATTAGTTCTTTGGGACAAAATGGAGCTTCCTTCTACTATAAGTGCGAGCTAAAAAAACGCGATGTCATGACCTAGACTTGAGACCTTTGAAGAGTCACCAGATCTCAAATCTCACATTTTTAAGATCACGCACACCTTTTTTTGATAGATGAAACCACGTGTCACTTTTTCTAATAAGCATAGCAAAACTCGAGGAGACTTTTCCCTTCGTTTTCTTTTTTAAACAGACACAATGATAGTGATGACGCCAGCTGTTGTCTTAAATCGAATCGTTTCAAATTTTGAAAAGATACCGATTTAATTTCGAAAAATCAAATCCAGCGTGAACTTCGGCCTTTGGATCTGAAAATTAAATATCTTGATCTACGGCTGTGATTTGACGATGCTCGAGACATATATATCGAAAACTAATCCGTCTCATCTTCAAAAATCCTATCGTCTGCTATTTCTCTCGAAACCCGAAGCATTCACAAAGCAATCCTTTCGGTGTCGTCTTGTTCTTCAGCTCGTACAACTTTCAGCCTCTTCTCTGACGAAGCTATCACCGCAATATTTCAAACTATATCTCGATCCCCCTATCTTCGAAGAAAGGTTAGTATATATCCTCTCTTTCTTATTATCTGTCTGTCTAGAAAACTCATTTACATATTTTATTTCTAAAAATTGAATCCAATTGTAGAGTCTAAATGTCCTGAATAAAAACCTATCCCATACTCGGATAGACTGGAATGAGAATTTTTCAGATCCCTTTCGTTGGCTTATAGAATACTTTCTTTTAGATGACTGACAGAGACAAACTCGTGAAAGAGTTGTTCTTTTTTTTAGGATCTGAGGCCCTTTTTTTTTTTAACAAACTGCTCGAACAATTTTTATGAATCCGTAAATCGATTAGAAAAAATTCGATGAGCAACTTATTGATACAATCCTAGGATGAGATCCCAAAACTGCTCACATATAGCTAAGATCCATGATGCTCGCATAGGACTAAATCCATCTATATTTCTTTTTAGATATCTAGTAGTGAGGATTTTAGGGAAGGGAATGCATTCTCAGGAGAATCTTCTAATACCAGCATTAGCTCCATAAACCTCGAAGATTATCTTGAGCCAGAACCCGAAGTTGAGATAACCAGGGTCAGGCAAAGTAATCCTCGCATAGGCGACCTTCCTTAAGACCAATGGCCCCGACATATCAGAGATGCCTCTGCGTTCGCAACGAGTTATCAATATGTAGAGGGAGACTGGTCATGTACCAATATAAGGACGAGCTACACCACGAACAAGCTCAGCAAGATCGTGTGTAACTACAAGATCACCATCCCTCTTTGCCTTCCCATGGAGTTCAATCGACCACATACACCACCTCGCAAAATTGCCTCATTCTCTAAAGTAGTTCTCAAATGTAGTGTCCACTTCCTACTTTATCCTTACATAAAATTAATATTCGATTATTATGGAGTCGTTCCTTTTCAACTAACTCCAAACACTTATAGATACATGGTAGGTCTGTACATACTATACCATAAACTAGGCTTAGAGACCCTTACTCTTGAAGAGTTCGCTTAGTTTTACCAAGTGAAATCAAGCCCATAGACTTCAGCTTCTTTTATGCGAGCAAGTGATCGAACCAAGTAATAAAAACTATCTACGATATTCGCAATAACATGGAAAAATGGAAAAATCTATTTTTCCACTTTGACTATGCGTATAACAGCTTCTTTCAGAATCCTGGTAGGTAACTTTCTGTTTATCGCCTTTCTGCATAAACATATTATTCTGATTGTACTCGTATGTCATCGCAGATAACAGGGAACGGCCTGGACTTTTCAGAGAACAGCTCGCAAGGGTGTACAGAATAAACGATCTTCCGATTGAAGAATTCGATTGGAAGAAGCTTGGGACTTCTAAGAACTTAGTCACTTACGGTCTTCTTCTAAGGGGAGCTGCCTTTCTGGATTTCATCGTCCATTCGACCAGACCCTCGAGCTCAAAGAAGAAGAAGCCGAGGAAGCAAACGGAAAAGAGTGCCTCGTCTTCCAAACCTAGGAAGTGAAAAGCACCTACCACCCCTATAACCTCGGAACCATCATCTCCAGAAACCGCATCACCACCAGAGAAGGTAATTATTTTTTCCTTCTTTTTTTCCTTATCATCGTATTATGTCACCTCGCATGCTGACTCACGTCTGTACAGAAATGGTTATTGGTAGCGGACTACGAGCACCACCTTCTACTCTGGGATCAATGGCAAAGTCCAAGATGCCAGAGAGCACACCTCTATCGACGTCAAACGGGAAAGAGAAGGTCGACACTTCTAAGAAATGAAAAGTCACCTTCGAGGATATCCCGACAAGCTTGCCTCCTCCTCAGCCTTAAACTGTGAGCCATCCTGATCCATCCAAGGAGACTGCCACTTCTTCGGAACCGAACCAGGTTGATAAAGACGGGGAGCTTTTTGTACTCCTTAAACAATTGCTGGAGAAGGCTGGTATGAGTGCAGCCTTCATTGATCGCTTCACTTCTAAAGATGGTTGGGGGAGGATGAAGCGATGATCAGCCAAGGTTGCCTTCGGTTCTACGATGAGGATATTGGCGAATGTAAGCATCTTCTATTTTCTCTCTTCAACGCACCTTTCTGGTATTGATGTGTTATATTTTCAGACTGCTGCAGCTGTTGTCCTGATGCATGACCCAGTCCTTGAGTGTTTGGAAAAAACTGAAAAAGTCGAAGAAATAACCCAAGCATTCGAGGACTCGGAGAAGGCTGGCAAGGAATAGAAAAAATCCTTCGAACTAGAGAATCGGCAGCTACGCGAGGATCTAGCCAAGGAAAAGCTCGAAAAGGAGAAGCTCGAGGAAAATTAAAAAGCTTGAAAAGACTATCTCCGAGCATCCGGATCGCATAAAGGAGGCGACAACGGAGGCGGCTCACAAGGCTATTGAAGAGTTCAAGGCTACTGAAGTCAAGGAGCTCGAAGAGAAAGCCAGTGACATCACCCCGTTGACCATTATATATAACATCTTATACGAGCATTCGGACTTCGACTTTTCCATCCTTGGCGAAGACGTGGTCGAGCTTGTCCGGAGTTGGAGGGAAGTGGAAGCTACCAAAGCTAGAAATAGTGGAGCGAGCACGTCTGCATAAAAATTATATTCTTTTATTTTTTAACTTCAGAACAATACGGGCTTGGTCCCCTTCTTATTTGTATTTCTTTGCTTGCATACAGGTGCGAGCCTTTATCAATGAATGAATGCTTTCTTTATTAGACGTTTATTCCTGCAAAACAATCAAAACACTAAGTTGTAATAGAGAAGATAAATAATTAACCAAGTAGTCAATCATTAGGTGACTGATCGGTATGCTATTGCGATTTGAATCCAACACACTTAAAATGGTTGTGTTAGGATAGGTTAGGTCGCTTAAAAAAACAGCAAGTATGGGTGATGCAAACTTAATACTATTTTTCAAAAGTTCCATGGAAAAATGTAAATATAGCAACATATTACATCGAACAATGAATGTTTTATTTAGTTACTTTATTGTTCGAGGAGGAACATTGCGTGATACGACATGCTAAGATATGAAGTGAAGAGAAAATCCTAAGATTTTAAGAAATTTTAGATATTTCGACGATCTCTAAAATTCTGACCCCTCTAAATGGATGTTTTGCATAGTCCCTTAGGAAGTAAGTAGGAGATAATATTCTGATCCCACTGCCCCCCGAGTCTTATGGTGTTCGAAGACTACCATAAATCTATAAAAGGTGGACCAAATCGAATGATCGATGAGGAGACACCCTTATTGATGATGACGAATGACGAATGACGAATGACGAATGACGAATGACGAATGACGAATGACGAATAAGTAGATATATTTATTGATGAATGATGAATACATGAAGGTATACATGAAGATTTACTGATAATAGCAACGAAGTTGTTCTGCATTCCTGGCATACTCGATCTTTTGTCCGCCAGTGCGAGCTAACTTATATGTCCCAGGTCGAATGATGGCATCAATAACATACGGTCCTTTCCAAGAGGGTCCAAATATACCAGCACTGTGCTCTTTATTATTTGGTAGGACTTGCCGAAGAACAAGGTCACCAACTTCAAACTATCAGATTCTAATTTTAGAGTTATAATATCAAGCAGTACGCTGTTGATATGATACGATTTGAAGCTGAGACTGCTTGCGCCTTTCTTCTAAAAGATTGAGCTCAATACTCATTAGTGTTTTGTTGTGATCTTGCTCATAGGTTGATCGTCGTAGAGAGCTCGCACCAATTTCAATCGGAACCACTGCTTCATATCAGTAAGCTAAAGAGAATGGACTTTCTCCGGTAGTTGTTCGTTGAGTGGTGCGATAAGCCTATAAAACTTCAGGGAGTACCTCTAGCCAATCTCCTTTATGCTCTTCTAACTTTGTTTTTATATTGTGTTTAAGTATTTTATTTATCACTTCGACCTATCCATTGGCTTGTGGATAAACAACAGCGGAGAAATTCTTCTTAATGCCTAAGTTTTGCAGAAGTTACGGAACTCATCGCAGTCAAATTATTTCCCATTATCAGAATTTATGGTATGTGGTATATCATAACGGCAGATTATAGATTTATAAACAAAATCTATCATCTTTTTTGTGGAAATGGTACTCAAGGCTTCAGTATCTGTCCACTTGGTGAAATAATCGACTGCGACTATTGCATACTTCAATCCACCTCGCGTCAATGGAAGCGTTCCGATACTATCAATTTCCCATACTGCAAATGGCCATAGACTGGTCATTGGAGTAAGAGGAACAGGTGGCATTCTAGAAATAATTGCTAATCGTTGGCATTTGTTA
Source organism: Parasponia andersonii (assembly GCA_002914805.1). Taxonomy (NCBI): domain Eukaryota; kingdom Viridiplantae; phylum Streptophyta; class Magnoliopsida; order Rosales; family Cannabaceae; genus Trema; species Trema andersonii. Next base: position 989,380 of record JXTB01000066.1, read on the forward strand.
TACCTCCTAGTAAATTCCATCATATCATTCTTCATGGTCGGCCAAAAATACCCTTGTCTTAGAATCTTATTCGCAAGTGCCTGCCCCCTGGAATGATTTCTATATATTCCTTCGTGAATTTCCCTCATAATATAGTCTGCTTTTTCTTCATCAACACATAACAATAACGGCGCACTAAAACTTCTTCGATAAAGCTTCTTCTCATAGATAACATAGCGAGTTGCTTTCATTCGAAGTCACTTTGCGTCGTCTTTGTTTTCGGGGAGATCGCCATTTTGTATATACTTCATTATAGGATCTATCCACGATGATTTTTTATCAACTGCCATAGCTATTTGGGGCTCTGCTTCGATACTTGGTTTTGTAAGAAACTCGGCAGGGACCACCGTTAGTAATTCGGCATCTTTTGTTGAGGCGAGTTTAGCTAGAGTATCTGCCCGAGTATTCTTAATGCGAGGAAGAAATTGAATATTATAGGCAGTGAATGTCGAGAATAATCTTTGTACCTCCTGTAAATAAGCCATCATTCTCTTTCCTCTTACTTGATACTCGCCGTTCACATGACAAACGACCAGTTGGGAATCACTGTATACCTCAATCATTTCGACCTTTATTTCTTGTGCGAGCTTTAGCCCGGCTATCAGTGCTTCATATTCTGCCTCATTATTTGATGCTGGAAATTTGAAGCGAAGTGCACAATGAATATTATACCCTTCAGGACTGATTAGAACTAAGCCCGCACTAGCTCCACTCTCATTTGATGATCCATCGACATAAAGCTTCCATAATCTGGATAAATCTGTAGCAGGTTTTTCGATTACTTCTATGGGAAGATTGACATCATATGTGAATTCTGCAATGAAATCTGCCAGAGCTTGCCCTTTAATCATCGTACGGGGTTGAAAATCGATGTCGAACTGACTCAACTCAACTGCCTACTTAAGTAGTCATCCTGAAGCCTCGGGTTTTTGCAGAACATGCTTTAACAGAAAGTTCGTGAAAACTTTGATAGTATGCACATGAAAATAAGATCGAAGTTTCCTGGATGCGACAATGAGTGCTAATGCCAATTTCTCCATCTCTGGATATCTTATTTCGGTATCGAGTAGTCTTTTACTTACGTAGTACACTGGTCGTTGTATCTTTTCATATTCTCAAATTAATGCAGCGCTTGTCGCATATTTAGAAACAGCGAGGTATAAATATAATTCTTTCCCCGGATTTGGCTTTGATAAGAGTGGAGAAGAATCTAAGTGTATTTTTAATTCTTGGAATACCTGCTCGCATTCTCCCGTCCACTCGAACCTCTTTGAACCTTTCAATACTTCAAAGAATGGTTGGCACTTATCCGTCGACCTGGATACAAATCGACTTAATGCAGTCACTCTTGCTGCCAGGCTTTGCACATCTTTGGATTTGCGAAGGGATTGCATATCAATCAGCGCTTGTATCTTCTGAGGGTTAGCTTCAATGCCTAGCTGATTGACCATAAAACCCAGAAATTTTCCAGATCCTACCCCGAATGCACACTTCTGGGGATTCAGCTTTATTTGATACTTTCGGAGAATTTTGAATATCTCATCAAGATGTTTGATGTGATCTTCGGCTTTCTTTGACTTCACCAACATGTCTTCAACATATACCTCCATTGTCTTGCCAATTTATTTTACAAACATCATGTTGACAAGACGCTGGTAGGTTGCTCCTGCGTTGATGATTCCGAAGGGTATCTTCTTGTAACAGTATAATCCTCGATCAGTGATGAACGAGGTATGCTCCTCATCTAGCTCGTACATGGGGATTTGATTGTATCCAGAATATGCGTCCATGAAACTTAAGAGTTTATACCCCGACGTCGCATCTACAAGCTGGTCGATTCTTGGAAGGGGAAAGCTGTCCTTCGGGCATGCTTTTTTGAGATCGGTGAAATCGATGCACGTTCTCCACTTCATGTTGGGTTTCTTTACCTAAAACATTGAACTCTCTTTATATAAGTGAGGATAGCTCAATGCTTCCCAATTGTGAGAATGGGTAACTGTATAATCGGAAAATACAATTTAAGTAATAATAAAACTCGGTAATAACTTAAATGAGATGACTGGTCGATCTTTAAAGAGAAACTTTTGTTTCCCTTTCTTTGTAGGTTACCCGTTTAACGAAACTTAGTCTAGTTTTCTTTTCATTCTAGTCGTACTAACTTATACGGTGGAGGTCGTATTTAACTCTTTCGGAGGAGGTCGCACTAACTTATGTGGTGGAGGTCGCACTTAACTCTTTCGAAGGAGGTCGCATTTAATTTTACTCATGCGACCTGACACGCTTATTTGGTCAACTTTTCCCTTTTTGGTATTGACTAACATATAGGATTTTAGACCGCACAACAATTGCCCCCCAGCTCCATTAGTTCTTTAGGACAAAATGGAGCTTTCTTCTACTATAAGTGCGAGCTTAAAAAATGTGATGTCATGACCTAGACTTGAGACTTTTGAAGAGTCGTCAGATCTCAAATCTCACCTTTTCAAGATCACCGCACTTTTTTCTGACAGATGAAACCACGTGTCACATTTTTTAAGAAGAATAGCAAAACTCGAGGAGACTTTTCCCTTCTTTTTCTTTTTTAAACAGACACAATGATAGCAATGATGCCAGTTGTTGTCTTAAATCGAATCGTTTCAAATTTTGAAAAGATACCGATTTAATTTCAGAAAATCAAATCCCATGTAAACTTAGGCCTTTGGATCTAAAAATTAAATTCCTTGATCTACGGCTGTGATTTGACGATGCTCGAGACATATATATCGAAAACTAATCCGCCTCCTCTTCAAAAAATTCTATCGTCTGCTATTTCTCTCGAAACCTGAAGCATTCACAAAGCAATCGTTTCGGCATCGTCTTGTTCTTCAACTCGTACAACTTTTCTACCCCTTCTTTCAACGCGACATAGCGTTCTGGATTCATAGCTCTTCTTTTCTACCATATAGGCTTCTTTGTTGGATCTATGTTAAGACGATGGCATATGATATTCGGATCGATCTCGACCATGTCCGAATATTGTAATGCGAAGACATCCAAGTTAGATTTCAGAAAAGCGACCAATAAAGCTTGCACAGGTTCTTGAAGCTTCGCTCCAATCTTTAAAATCTTGGAGGTCCTGTCAAATGGAAAATCCTCCAAGTCTTCAATGGGTCCAGTTTTGACTTCTCCATCGATTTCTCGAGGGTCGAGGTCTTCGTTTATCGTTTCAATTGACATTTCACCTGACGCTTCTCCTTGTAGCTGGACCATCATTGTGCGAGGTGTCATATATTTTGTTGTGAGCTTTATTGAGATATTATAATAAGTCCTCGTATCATATTGGTTGCCACGCACCTCGCCTACTCCTTGTTGAGTCGGGATCTTCATAGCGAGATGATAGATCGATGTTATTGCTCGAAGTTTCCTCAGTGTCGGTCTTCCTAATACAGCATTAAATGCAGAAGGACAATCCACAACTAAGAATTGGGTCATTACCATCAAAACCCTAGGATAGGTTCCAACGTTGACCATTAACTCAATCATGCCCCTGGGCATTATGCTGTTACCAGTAAATCCNTGACAGTGGGCTTCAGGTCGCTTTCATTCAACCCCATCTTCTTAAAGGCGTCGTAGTACAGGATATCAACAGTACTTCCATTATCGACCAATACTCGCCGTAACTGCGTGTTTCCACAATTGATGTTTATGACCAACGCATCATTATGTGGATAATGGACCTCCCTCACGTCTTGTTCTGTGAAGGTAATATCCATATCCGGTACTCGCTGAAGCTTTCGTGGTCGCTGTTCAAGGTGCATGACGTTGGTTAATGGTTGCTACCGAGATTCTCGTGCATACCTATCTTACGCTCTCTCGGAATCTCTACCAACGTGCGGTCCTCTAAAAATAGTTTGTACCTCGCGCTGAATTTCTGGAGGTCGCTATCGGTTTTCTTCTCGCCTTTCATTATTCTGTTTAGAGTACTACCGCAGCCACCCTTCTTTAATTAATCTTTCGATCTCATCTTTCAGGGCAAAGTAATTATTAGTATCGTGTCCAATATCATTGTGATATCGACAAAACTTGTTAGGGTCGCGCCTTGCTCTATCTCTTTTCATCGATTCCGGTTGACAATACCGCTCATGTTGGTTTGTGACCGCGTAGATATGATCTATGGGTACGTCCAATTCAGTATAATTATTGAACCTCATAGAAGCTCTTGGAATCTCCTGCTTTTTTCTGTTTGGGCTGCTTCTCATTCGATTGTTCATTACTCCTTTTGTTCGACTTCTTATCATTATTGTTGTTGTTTGTTGTCGCATCTTTGGTAGCATCCTTTTTTCCTTCCTTTGTCGTCTTATAAAGGTATTTGCATGAAGATTCTACCCTTAGATATCGACCAACTCTTCGATAGAAGTCTTCAAGGGTTCTGCATTCTCTCTCTAGTAATTCTTCCCAGAGTTTAGTTTCTAGTCGTACCTCAGCCATCATTAGAGTTAAAACTCCTTCCTCAGGCGGGTTATTAACCTTTGCCAACTCTGAGGTAAAACGATTTAGGTAAGATCATAGAGTTTCCTCCGGGCCTTACCGAATAGTAGACAGACTTACCATAGTAAAATTCTTTGCAGCCTAGAATTGCCTCAAGAATCCAGTCTGAAGCTGTTACCAGGATGAGATTGAACCAGACTTGAGTCCTCGGAACCACTTCTTCGCCGCTCCTATGAGAGTTACAGCAAAGCATCTACGACGTACGAGATCATTAACACGATGAAGTTCCATCAGGTCGCTGAAGTGATCCATATGGTCCTGTGGATCAGTTTTCCCATCAAAAGTATTTATGGTGGGAAGTTTAAATCCAGCAGGTAAGGCAGCAGCTCAAACCTCCTCACTGAATGGCAATTGACGATACCCATCAGCGAGCTCATCATCCCAGCCAGCAAGTGCATCTAAAACAATCCTAGATTATGAACATCGACGTTCAGAGAGAGAATATTCTCTCTTACTGGTGGTAGGAGTGGCCTCTAATCGTTGTTACGATATAAGGCGGGTTGGTTAGGTAGGGTCTGCTCCGACCTTAAGGATTCCAAAGAAACAGTAGGACGAGATCGGCTTTGGTCGTTGTAATGCGATGTGGATCACTCCTGACTACATCGCTGATCCAAATGTTGTCTCAGGTCTGTAGGATTCTGTCGAGATTCCCTACTGATCCTTTCAAAGACACTCCTCGATTGACGTTTTTGCTCGTTGTCTAGATAATCACGATTGATGGTTGCTCTCCGGGAAGGTTGTCTATGATTACGATCAGTACTCGAACTTTCAATACCAGATACCAGAGGCAAGTCTGCGACCTTGCCTTTTCCCTTGGAGATGCAATCTCCTCGATGCTTCTGCTGGGCTTTAAGTTGGTCGCGGTTCCCTATCTCCAATATTTGAATTCCTCTCTCAGGTTGTTGAGCATGACGTTCTCTGGGACGTTCATGCTATGGTGGAGTTAGCATCTGTCCCTCGGCAAGTCGTCGTAGAGCGTCATTAATCTGACTTGTAATTTATTGAAGGTTCACCAGTGCTTCCTCCATACGATTCTGTCTCTGGATAATATTTTCCGGTACAGTCATGGCAGGCTGATCCTGAGTAGGATCTACCTATACAATAGCAGTACTTTGGGGATGATTTTGGCTAGTTCCGGTGTTTCTGGTAGTATTTTTGGTGTTCGCCATTGTTGAAAGAAGCGGAATGGACAAACTTTTCTACCGGAATAGCTCTCTTTCTAGCGCCAATTGTTTACGGAGGTTTTATCAACAATAAATTTGAAAAAATTGTAAAATATGACTTATGTATGAAAAGGGTTAATTAATCAAAACAAACAAAAAGAGAAGAATTTTATAGTGGTTCAGCCTCAAAAAAGATGAGCCTACGTCTATTATTTTTTACCATTTTCTGGAGAATTACAAGGGCTCAAAATTACAATGTGTTGTCCGAAAAGAAGAAACAATAATCTAAAAAGTTTCCAAAAGATCTAAAAGATAAAATATCAAAGATCAAAAAGAAAAATCCCCCACTAAAACATTGAACTCACTTTATATAGGTGAGGATAGCTCAATGTTTCCCAATTGTGAGAATGGATAACTGTATAATCGGAAAATTCAATTCGAGTAACAATATAACTGGGTAATAACTTAAATAAGATGACTGGTCGATCTTTAAAGAGAAACTTTTGTTTCCTTTTTTTGTAAGTTATCCGTTTGACGAAGTTTAGTCTAGTTTCCTTTTCATTCTGGTCACACTTAACTCGTTTAGAGGAAATCGTACTAACTTATGCGGTGGAGGTCGCACTTAAGAAGTTACAATAACTTATGTGGTGGAGATCTCACTTAACTCTTTCGAAAGACGTCGCACTTAACCTTACTCATGGGACCTGACACGTTTATTTGGTCAACTTTTCTCTTTTTGATATTGACCAACATATAGGATTTTAGAACCCCCCACAATATCCAAACAGAACTTCGACCTGTGATAACGCAAATAGATTGGAACACAAGACAAGTACTTTATTTTTTCTTGACAAGATGCAAAGTTTTATTATCAATTTACTCACAGAATTGTGTCCTATACAATATTTGTTTAGTACTAATTAGAATATCATCAATGAGTGTGCCTTGTACGAAAGAGAATCCAATCATAACAATATAACTTGTTTACTCGGTAAAGACAAGATTAATGTACACAGTTTGTATTATCAAAATTCAAAATTAACATGTGAAAATAAGTGATATATGTATATATATATATATATATATATATAATGCACACATTATTGTTATGCCAATTTTCTTTAAAAAATTTTGCAAATTGATATGGAATTTTATTTAAAGAAAAGTAATAAAGTAGTAATGTTTTGAGTTGAATAGTACTTTGTTTTATGAAGAAAATAAATGAGAGAGGCTGTTTGTCATGTGACCTATGTTAATTAGATAGCCAATCTGTCCACTTTACCAGTTGGATATGGCCTTGTGTTTGCCATAATCATATATTAGAAGAAGAAAAAAAAAAAAGGATAAATAATGCAGAAAATCTTAGGTAAGATAAAATTAGTGGACTCTAGCACATTGAACATAATATTTTTGAAAGGATAGAACATAATATTTTTGGGTCAACCAAATCTGCTATATTTATATCCTTTACTTGATAAGTTGGAATCCTCTATAAGCAAATAAATAATGCAAGAGACATTTAGTGAGCAAATAAATAATGCAAGAGACATTTAGTGCATATTCCAAGACAAGTACACACCCTTTTCCAATTTTCAGTCACTTGCCAACCCTCTCCTTTTTGTTTTTTTTTTTCCTTTTTCAAACTCTCTCCCTTTCTCATTTCCTTTTATTTTTATTTTCCAAAAAAACAAATTGTTGATTTATAATTTTCTTTATCGTTATTTTTTTGTGGGGGACTTGGTGGGCCTTTTTGGAAAGCCTGTGTGCTCCTTTTGATAAGATGTTTTTTTTTTGGGTACTTAATTTTGACGACTTTTTAATGGACATCGTCTTTGGTAAGAGTTAGAAGTTACTGTTCATGTTGCTTTCTTTGGAGCTCATGGAAATTGCCACTTTCAGGTTGGAAACAAATAAAAGAGAAAAGCATGAGTGCAATTAAAGCTCAAGAAAATTGTTTACAGTTTCAGTCATGGTCCTTGTCATAATTATTTCTATTAATTCTCAATAAGCAACCAAATATACTTTTATGTTTTTAAATACAACCTTTATTTAACAATTCTTGATTACCAAGTATTTTAGTATCATTTTTCAGCTTTTTAATCCTATAACAATAGCCCAGAAAAAAAAATCCTGTAACAATAGGATTAACATGAATTAAAAGGTCATATCAATTAGTAAATAACAGTTTTATGAATTAAAATAAGTATATTGTGTATCATTCTCACCTTAGATATGTAACTAATTGTCACTATTTTTTAAAATGTGTCAGATTCAAGCCCGTGAATACGTGCCCTTGAAATATTCTTTGAAGGAACAGTTAAGGGTTGGGTCTGTTAATAATGGGTCTGCTTAAGCCTCTATATGAAAATGACCTTATGACCGACACCCCCCCCCCCCTTCCTCCTCCTCTTTTCTAATAAATAAAACATGCCCTTAATTAATCAAGACTTGGTCAGGTCAAAAATTTAAGCCTAAATGCTATTATATCTTAAAATGTAACCAATAACTTTACATGTCCACCAGAATAGTTAGGTGCAAAAGTACCCGCAAAATATACAAGAACATGTCCATGTTCAAAGCAATGTACCACTTTTCTTTTTGGTACTTTGAGAGAGGATTTTCCAAATTGAAATTAGTAAAAATTTACCTTTAAATTTTAATTGACAGAGAGGAATAGAAGCCTGATTTGGTTCCTTATGTGAAAGATAGCCCAATTCATATCACAAAGAATTCCAAAAATGTGCTTCACCCACTCATCAAGCTTTGCCTTTATACGCGTGAACACCACAAGCCTCACAAAATGTCCTACTCATCAGGCTCAACTTGCTTGGATGATCATGTTCAAAAGAACTGCTTTTTGAATGAGGAAAAACAGAAAATAAAAAGAGGTCAATAGATTCAAATCAATTATTAGAAAAGCATAACGAAAATTTAGTTATGATTACAAAATACAAACACATCTACTATTAGATAAATCCTAGCGCTTTCCTCCTCTAATAACTTTTTCTTCCTCGATCCTAATTGAGAGAGATCCTTAGGATATTCTCTGGTTGAACTTTTCTATTTATTTTTTACTTTTTTAATTCAATAAGTATGCATGAAGATTCATTTTCCCATATATCTAAATCGATTGAGGTCTTCTCCCACCTAAATTTGAATATGTGTGAATTTCGTTTGTTTTTCTCTTTTATGTGTATTTTTTATGACACTCTTTTAGATTTGAAGATTCTTCTCGATTCAAATTTAGAAGAATTTATTTCTTCATAGTATGAGTAGATTCAAAGGAGCCAAAGAAGTATCTCTCATGGTGTTTTAATTGCCTCCCTTGTGGAGTTCCGTGCACATTTCTTCCGAACGAACTTTAGTAGATCTAAAGGGTTTTTTTTTTAATGATTTTTTTTAGAATAATTTTTAATGGTTATTTACTGTTACGTACATTGCATGATTCCATCTTTGTATTAGATTTGATACTGTACTTATTTGGTTGAAATTAATAACATTTTTAAAAAAAAAAAAAAAGATATGGCTATCGATTATTAGTCTATCACGCAAGGATTTTTTTTTAATAAATAAATGACTGATTTATATGATGATCATGATTCTGTCCAATTACATTTGGTGATGAATTAGATTTTGAAGGTTAACTAGGATATTTACGTCGGGATATATTTATTATTTATTATTCACGTTGAACGGTTAGAATTTAGTCGGTGGCATGAAAATATGGACTAAAATAGAACTTAATGATGGTAATTGAAAGTAAGCTGATAACGATGTATAGATATTGATGACAAGTCATGAACTCCATATTATGACATTCGCTCATAAAAGTTAGAGGAAACAGTCTACAACTCTACTAGCCAATATTTTCAAATATATACGAGAAATTTACAAATTTAAGTAATGGTCCAAAATGAAAAAGCATGCACGGAAATACTATGCTCGTCCAATTTGATAGACGATCTTATTGTAGGTTGCTTGTCTAGTCTTACAGGGTAATATATATTATACTATATTATTTGATTAATCAACGAAATTCATATTTAATTTAGAAAAAGTTTTGACTATTTTTGTTTGAAACTAACATGAAAACTTATATATATAAAACATATATATTTAAAATAATTTTAAATCTATAATACATCTAATGACTTCTTTTTATGAGATACAAAAAACAATTGGTTGAGTATTTACGTCTATGGCAAGCAGAATCGGAAATGGACCTGATAAGAATTATTTTTTTAATTAAAATGATCTTTTTTTTGGAGTGTTACAATGTTTTGTGACAGTGTCATACTTTATGTGACTATAAAATACTGTCACATCCTAGAAAAATCACTTTTTAAAATTCTAAAAAAAGTCATTTTAGTCCAAATTACTACTATTTATATTTATTTTTGGCAGGGTAAAACTCTATAAATTTTGCATGTAAGAAGATTTGGTTACTTTTGTAACATAAATGATGACATGATCAATTTAGATGTACTAAGTGCATATATACGCATTATGCATGGATATGGTTAGATTTTTTTTCAATTTACTATTAATTTTAGTGGGTTTTTTTTTTTTTTTGGAATCATTTTAGCGCAGGAATTGATTTGAAAGTGTGTAGAATTTTGGGATCTATTTCACGGGGTTATTATTTAGTTATTTTCCTTCTTATTTTGCTTGCATATGGCATATACATTTTATATTTTCTTTTTTAAAAAAATATTCTAAACATATCTTTATTAAATTATAGAACGCATAAATATATTTTTAGCAAAAAAAAAACATGCATAATATTACGTATTAAAGTATACAAGTGGATAATATTATATATACATAATGTCTCATAATAATATCACCAAATCACATTTGTCATAATAAAAAGGATTATGACAAATCACTTATTAGAATGCATCTGTCGCTGCCAAGATTCACACCCGTTACTTAATACAAAGGTTCACACTTGTCACTTAATACAAAGGATTAAAGCTCAATTATATTCTCGGGGAAAAAAAGAAAAAAAAAAAAAAAAGCTTAATTATACATTATATTGTATATTCACCTTCAAAAAAGTATTTACTCTGTATTTCTTTATTGAAGATAACGTTGCTAATTTTTTAAAACACATTCATGCGATATTTTTTTTGCTCTGGGATTCATGAGATATTTAAGTTGTGGAGTTGCACTAACTCCAAGATATATAACAATATGGTATCTATTATTCTTTAAATTTTTATAACATAAACTATTAAAATTTCTAGGTACCAATAATAGCCTTTGTTTTATTGGTAAAAACACAATTGCTGACCTCGCAACCTTTGCATAAAATCATTGACATTAAACATGAAGTTATCACACATATATATGATGTTTTTTCTTCTTTTTTTCTTTTTTTTTTAAAATCTTTTCCCCTTTTTGTTTTCTGTATAGAGTGATGCTAGGATTAGGGTCACCAACTCTTATTGCAAAATCTAGCACTAACTAGTACTACAATGTGATGTGATATTATTTAAATTATATGTACTCGAAATTTTATACCAATATCTACCTTAGCTTTTTATTCCTAGGACTATGCCACTAACTTACCATTGCTTAGCATTCCTAAGACCATGGCAGATGGCAGATCCCAAACAAGCAAAAGTAGAAGGCCCAAACTGTAAACCGTGCTAACGACAATTGCGCATTGTATGTATTTCTTGTATAAGCTATATATTGTTTTAACGACAGTTGTTTATGATTTTTATAGTATGATAATGCCCACCCCAATAGAGATATCTTTGATGTGTCAAAAGCGTAGAAGTCATCTCATTTGCATAGGTATACATGTTTTTTTAATATCCTTTGTATGCCTAAAACTTTTACCTAGTAATATATAGTTTACAAGGAAAATAGTTAAATATGGAATTTCCAGAAAGATCCTAAAGGGGTCTGTGCCAAAAATGCCAAAAGGGCAAAAGTAAAAGGAAAAAGTAATAAATTAACTTGGGTCCTGCGTGAAAATTTGCACCTTATTATTACCGTCTCCCTTTTTTTTTTTTTTTTTGCTTAAAATATTATTACCATCTCCTTGGTTTCCCTTGTTGATGTCTGAACACTTCTCTTTGTGCTTATCTCACTTGTACAAGAAAGAAACTCTCTCTCTCTCTCTCTCTCTAGAAAGAAGAAAAATCATGTCTTCCCCAAGCAAACGCAGAGAGATGGACCTCATGAAACTGTTAATCCTCTTAAATTAATTGTCTTGTTCAGCTGATTTTGGATTTGCTTTTTAAGTTCTTGCGTTGATTTTTGGCTTTTCTGTTAGGATGATGAGTGATTACAAGGTAGAGATGATCAATGATGGCATGCAAGAATTCTATGTGGATTTCCATGGACCCAGTGAGAGTAAATCTTCAATACCCATATCTTTGTTTTTCCATTTTTAGCTCTCCTGCCAAAAAAATTTCAGCTTTTTGAGATGATTGCTCTATTGGGTCTTTTTTTTTTTTGAAAAAAAAAAAAGAAGAAGAAGAAGAAGAAGAAGAAGTTATTTTGATAATAGATGTAACAAGTATCTCCTTATGTTCATATGAACCTTTCAAAATTGCTCTTCAGTTCTCAGAAGCTAATGGATTTAAAAAGTTCTAGTGTTGGTCCAAAGAAGAGGTTCATCAGCTGGCTTTTTATTTGCATATTGCATTTTAATGTCTCTGTTCAGTCCAAATCTAGATATATATGACTTTCTTTCTCGAAAGCATTGTTGCCCCGGTCTTTCTCTTTTTCCCTCAATTTGACCTCTTGGACGTGGTGATGGCTTCATACAGGTCCTTATCATGGAGGTGTGTGGAGGATAAGAGTTGAACTACCAGATGCTTATCCCTATAAATCTCCCTCAATAGGATTTATGAATAAGATCTACCACCCAAATGTTGATGAGATGTGAGTCGTTTTTTTTTTTTAGGAAAAAAAAATGTTGGATAGAGATATGAGTAATAAATATTAAGATCATGCGCTTTTTCCAAAATGGGTAGTTCATCAGAGAAGGAATGGTATGCAAAATCTGATCATTTTTGGCATTTTTCTGATTTCAGGTCAGGTTCTGTTTGTTTAGATGTCATTAATCAGACCTGGAGCCCCATGTTTGGTAAATCAGTGTTTACATTCCTTTCTTGTTCAAGATAAAGTTCCAAGCTTGTTGGTTTTTCACTGTTGGTTTTGTTGGTCTCACTGTGTATTCCTTTTTTTTTTTCATTATATTTTTTCCCCTGAAGATCTGGTAAATGTGTTTGAAGTATTCCTACCACAACTTCTTCTCTATCCCAATCCATCGGACCCTTTGAATGGAGAAGCTGCAGCTTTGATGATGCGCGACCGAGCTGCTTATGAACAAAGAGTTAAAGGTATAAATCCTTTTTACAAGTCTTAGTTTAACGGTAATCCATTCCCTGAAAAGTTTGAGCAAATTTTATTATATTGTTTTCCTATATTTCCACCTGTTTCTTTTCCTTTCTCGTTGTTTTCTTTTACATGTTAATAGTAGTTTGGAAAACATTTTTCTTTTGGATAACTAATGAATGACATAATATGACTTCATCTGAAAATATCAAGTTTAGTATGTGGGAAATTTGCATTCTGTTTGTAGTTGAGAATTGGAGTTATACATACTGTTCCATATATGAACACAAACGTGTCCACCTGCACGCACTGACCAAGTTTTATCTCGTGACATATTTAAATACTAAATTCACTCTGTGATCGTTAATTAGCCTTCTTGTTGTGACATAAAATAAAATCATCAATTGAATTCCCGCAGTTAAATGTAGCTACTAATGTAGAATTAACACTGCCAAGTACAAACCAGTCACTACCATAGAAGCTGTCTCCATTGCTTTGCTTCTAAGACATTGCCATAACTGCTACCTGCTAAAACTTGTTTGGAGACTGTTAAAAACCACTATAGTTGGTACTGGTCTTTTATCATTCTTACCAGAAGTGACAAACATTACGATCATCTCTTTTTCACCCAACATTATACCTCTCATAGCAGCCCTTCCACAGACTTTTACTTTTCCAGTTTGCTGTGCCCCACATCCACTGGTATTACTAGACTAATGCCAGATCCAGATTGCCGTCTCTGCTTGGCTGCCGCACTCATGCTCTCATTCTAAGTAAATAAATTTTACGTTTGAATGATTATTGATCAAACGTATGCCTTTTTTTTTTAATAACGGACAAGTCCAAAAAACAAAGCAACTGGTTTATAATCCATCTTAAATAATTCTCTAAAGAAAAAGGAATGTTTAAATAGATTTTATATGAATGTGGTTTATTTTCTCTTATTTTTGTGTGTTTTTCCAGTATAGTCTGTCAGATGAACTTTTTAGATTTCAGACTAAAAACATAAGAGACTATGGTTTAGGTTCGGTACGAACCCCCCTTGTTTCCCCCCTTTTTTTCTGTCTTAGGGTTGTTGTTTGATCTAGTTTAGTAAGTTGGCAAAGCGCCATTTCTTCAAATGAGTCTAAGCTCTAGATTGGAGACATTCCTTTTGCAGTATGGTGAAACCAAGAACTTGGCAAACAAAAATTGAAATCATTTGAAAATAAATTCGGTCCATCAGTTTGAAGAAAGGAATTTCATGATTGTATATGGAGGCGTCATAAAAGTTCTCAAACAGAAGAATTTGTTGAACAAAGGACACTAAAATTGTTACGTCTCGAGTTCGAACTATCCTCTTTATATCTAGCCTTTTGTTTTGCATTTCCCACAACATGAGACATAATTATCGTGTTGCTTTGTATTGGCCTCACCATCCAGAATACCGTGAGAAGTATGCCAAGCCAGAAGACATCGGAGCTGCCACAGAAGACAAATCAAGTGATGAGGAACTGAGTGAAGATGAATCTGATTCTGGCGATGATCAAGTCGCTGGCAAAGCAGATCCATGACTACCATGAGAGGTGTTTCTGATCTCTCCTCTGTAAACTTTGTATCTGTACATGATGTTTTAGCTATCGTAAAATTCATCTTAAACTCCAACAAGACTGTATATTGGGTAGGGAAAAAATTTTCCCGAGCCTCTGATTATTTTCCTTTGCCACTGTGAATAAAGTACTTTGATTCCATATTGCAATCTTTAACATGTTTCTTTAAATGGAACTACGACATGGCATGGCAGGGGAATAAATTGCATTTTATAATATTGTGCAATAAATGACAATACACAATACAATGCAATTTATTATCTGCCTTCCAAATGAATGATCACACTTATACAAACACGCATCAAAATATTGTGGAAGATTCGCTTTGTATTTCGTGGGAAAGGAAACTAAAATGCAGCATCTTTAAAGGCATATCAAAACTATGCGATATAGGGGGGAAAAAAAAATGATGATTTCTTTGTGGTGATCGTTGCACATGTTGCTTAGAAGTTCCATTCTAGCCTTTGGTCAGTGTTGTCGTTCAGTGAAGCTCTTACAAGTGCTAGGGTAGAAGCGGTCTCTTGGAGCCGGACATTCTCAAACTTTAGCGAAAATGTAAATGACCTGTACTTGTGTGAGACTGAAAAGATCGAGAAAACTCTCATGAAATGACCTGTGTGACACTGTGAGACGGTAGTGTTAAAAAGACTCGGAAAGATCGTGCTAGTACTCTTCTCAATAGTGTCTTCCCACATCTCACGTTGACTTTAAGGTCAACTTGGCAATTATAGAGAGAAAATCCGAGAAGATAATTCGAGAATTAAATGCTTTCTGCTGCCATAGCTTTCCTTCAAATTCACTCAAGGCATCCAGAGTAAAAAGTAAATTAAACACATTAATAAAATTGCTTAGTAATGTCACCCCAGTGATAATTAAATGAAAAATGAGGAGTCACCGAAAGAACAAGAAAAGGATGCGTAGACAAGTTTTTGGAAAATCTAAGACTCTTGAAGATTTTAATATGAAGCATATCTATACAAAGAGTTTCCATTTATCAGAGACAACCCTACGAGGCACAGACATAAGAATTCCATGGAAAGAGGTGCTCGTAACCTACAAGGGGGGATAAAACAAAGACCTACACTATATTAACAGTATTGGCTAATTGCAAGTTGGGCCAATAAGGGCGCCACCAAGAATGAACACAAAAAAGAGGGGGAGAAAAAAAAGTGAGAAAAGTTTTCCATACATCAGTATTCTATCCTTCTAGGTCATAGATGGCTTGGCCTCCTCTTATCTGTCCTCAACCTCTTTACAGGGTTTGCCCAACCAACAGACCCTCCACCCCCATTTGCAGGTTGAGCAGACTGGTTAGCCCACGCATGAGAGTGAGTGCTTTGTTGAGTTTGTCTTGTCTCCCTAGTTACAGAAACAGGACCCGGGCTTTTTATACCACGAGCCATGCTAGGAGGTGAAACAGGGCCCGCTGACCCTGTCCTTCCTTTCACTAGAGACTTTTCCCTGTCTTTTCTTTTCTTCTTGCAAATAACGAGATCCCCAGGATGAGTGAGCCGTGGAGAATCATCCTGCTGAAACTGCTCTCTGCTACTGCCACTAGCATTCCCATGTCTTGATTCTCTCTGTGGCACAAGGCTTCTCATCCTTGTGTCTTCGCTATTGTATATTGGCCCCCGTTGATGTGGCTTCTGTAGAGGACTTGCGTCAGGTTCCACCTCATTTACCATCTTCTGTCTCTTACTTTGGACAGCAGCTGCCTGCCTTGGGGAAGGAGCAGTAGTAGTAGAAACGGGGGTAGAAAATGAAAGTGCATTTCTGGCTTCACGAAATTCTGTGTCTGGAAAAGCAATTTTCAATATATCGAAGAACAGATCATGTACTTTCCTGGCTTCAGATCTCACCTGGGCAATAATAATCACATTATTAGACTCATTATATTCCTACTATGGGAGACCACATCCTTGGTTCCAGAAGAGGTTCATTGACAAGGTTCTAAAACAGATTAGGCAAAAGTACTGCCAGAATTTGACTTGTACCATTCAATGCAAAATGGCTTTAAACATCTGGCAAAGAATAATCATTTTGAGAAACCTGTGTAGTTCACTAACCACCTTGAGACCCGATGAGTTAGTATGGCTGTCCAAAGTTAAACAGTGGCACAGAATTTGAAAACGTACCTCATGCGAAAATGCATAGTAATGCATTGCACTTCTCAACATTGACTGCACATCAAAGACCAGCTCCATAACTCCATTATACTCTAACCTCTCTATACGTTGATCAATCTTTCTTAAATCCAAAAGATTGTTCCCAGACCCACTTGTGTAACTGGAATTCTCAATCCGCTTCCACAAATCTGTAAGCAAAGGTACGATTTGAGGCCCTTCTTTGTCTATTCGCCTCTGGAGCTTGCTTATTACGCTATTGCACTGCATTAAGAAACTTTTAGGTCAGTCCATATTGGAGAAACTTAAAGATTAAATTCAATGAATGACAATATTCACAGGGACTTTATTTTTAGAGTGACCAAATTCAACAACGACTACTTTTACACGGAAATTATTCCCACGCTAATATCCAACTTATACACCAGATCCAGCAAGGTAAACCTACTTCGAGTGTAAAATTGAAAAACTATCCTAATGACACCTGGTATAAGTTATAAAGACATGGCCAAGACACCCGTCCAAACATAGTTATCAGTACCCAACCAGAAATAAGCTAGGACAAGGAACCCGGGTACCAGACCATTTTTGTACTCGCTAAAATCCACCATGAAATTACATACACACACACACATGTGAAACATAATCTCTTTATGGGCTACTGAAAGCACACACCTTATTCCTTACCATATCTGTGTGCATTCATAATGCAGAATTACGAAAAAGAAAGCTGAAAATCATGCATCACTTCAAAAACCAGGAAGCTGAAGAAATATGACAAATTAAGCAGTACATACCCTTCTCTGGATAATCTCAGGCATCTTTGAGCCCAAAGCTGAAGTACCGGCAGAATTTACAACTTTCCCATCCCAATTGTCCCTAGGATGCTCACTAGTATCATCTGCAGAAGCAGACATGCTATTCAGTCTGGTAGATTTTGGTGAAGCATGCAATTTTGATGCATTTGCTATTCTCCTTGACGGCAAATTCCGTCTAGTTTTTGACGAGGAATCATTTTGGTCGTGCCTAAAAGCACTGGAATCTCCATACGTTTTCATTTCAGGGTCACCTCTTAACTGTGTTTGATACTTATGGTCCACCTGAAATGGCAACAGTGACGAATCCCCACGTTGAAGAGATGACGTCTCATTACTGGACTTCTCTTCTGGTCTTTCCACATTGTGACGGGGGCGAATGCGAAGGCTACGTTTTCTCTTTATCTTGGGCTGTAAAACCTGTTCATCTTCAGCCTCTTCACGTTCATGAATCCAACTTCCAGATTGTTGGTGATCCATGTGAGAATCTCCAGATACAGCAATTTCTCCTTCCTCTAATTCATCGGGCTGCAAATATTAAACGAAAAATGGAATCAAACTGACATCACAAGGAAACACGAACAGAGAACAAACACACAATGAGAAGTTGCATACCAGCCTTTTGGAAACAGAACCAGGCCTACTATCTAAGGCCGATAGTGACCCAAATTTCTGCGAAGAAACTGGAGACACTATCCGAGTCACTCTCCGACTGTCTGATGATGATCCCGAGGAACCAGCTTCTTCTAGTGTTTGGTTATTTCTAATACCTTCTGAAGCCCGAGGATACTCGTACACAACATCACAAGCTGGAATAGCATCTTCTACTTGGTCTTTGTTAATTGGTGGTGCCTTAACAGCTCCACTGAATTCGTCCTCCTCGAACTCTCCAATTTCTCCCTCTTCTTCATGCATAGAATATCCATTTCTCTCATCAGAACTTGCCTCTGAGTAATCTCCATTTTCATCATCTAATTCCTTGTAATTAGGATTTTTCTTTCCCTTGGGTCGCCCCCTTCTTCTCTCAGTTTTTGGAGACGAATCAGAGCCCATTTCACTGGATTCTACCCCAATGTTATTACCAAACAATATGTTCTTTGATGGTCTTTTTGACAAATTAGCAATGGTTGAATTTACTTCTCTGGTACCAGCTCGAAGCCATTTAGGTACCTGTTCATAACTCGTCATCTCCTCAATCCAATCAAAGTCTTCATCCATTTGATCAAATAATTCAACTTCTTCTTCACTCCTAGCAATCATGCGATTAACCTCCTGTAGGGATGGAACATCATGGACAGTTTCTTGATATCTCTCTTCATCATGCAATAATGTCTCTAGTGTCATGCGTCTCTCTTCATGTGTGGTTCTTTGGTCAAACCGCCCAGCATTTATAACCTCATCAGCCATGTCAATTTTATATTGCTGAATGTTATTTCTTATGAGGCTCTCAATGGATCCCACATATCGATCCTTACCAGCAAGGTCATCCTCTGAATCAACTGTCCCTCCACTTCTCAGTTCATCCTCTTTCTGATGGCTAGAAATTTTGTCAACAACGGCTTCCATATAAATAACTTTAACTTCTCTCGTCTGTCCAATACGATGGGCTCTGGCAACTGCCTGTTCTTCATTTTTGGGGTTTGGGTCAGGATCATATATGATAACTGTATCAGCTGACTGAAGATTAAGCCCTCGACCAGCTGCACGGATACTAAGCAGGAAGATGAAGCAATCTGAACCAGGGCTATTAAAGTCCACTATGGCTGATTCACGATCTTCTAAACTAGTTGTTCCATCAATTCGTCGATAGACAAGTCTCCGCCACTGCAAGTATTCCTCCAATATATCAAGGAGTTTCGTCATGGTACTGAAGAGCAGTACCCGATGCCCTGTTCTTTGAAGTTTGATTAGGATTCTATCCATAATCCACAGTTTCCCACAAGATCTTACAATGAAATCCTTGGATAAGTCATTGTAATATGGGTAATTAAGCAAAGGATGATTGCAAGTTTTACGCAGCTCCATACACCTGTTATTCAAGGTTTTATACACCTTAGCCTGGTAAATTGGATTTTTTTGGACCCTGCGCTTCTCATCTTCTGGATCAACTCGAAGAGTACCAGTAGCTTTGATCCAATCATAAACAGCACTCTGAATAGCTGACATTCTACATTTTAGAATAATTGAAACCTGCAATCCAGAATTGCAAGTGAGAATGTACCATGAACCGCATAAAGCACGTAGTTAAGAGCAAAAGCATACCTTTGGTGGAAGTGAACCCTCAACATCTTCAACGCGCCGCCTGAGCATGAATGGCTCTAAAATTTGGTGGAGTCGATGGATGATGATAACTTTCTTTTCAGTCTCTAGCCAGTCATCTTCTGCATTCTGAGTGGGACCTTCTTTTTGGAATGGTTTTGAGAACCAGTCATGAAATGCCTTCTTATTATCAAACACTTCAGGAAGAAGTAGATTCAAAAGTGACCACAGTTCCTTCAAATCATTCTGCAATTGAAAACATCTCCTGAGTAAACTCAAAAATAGATTCAAGAGCGACCATAACTCCTTCAAAAGAATATAGAGAGATAAAGGAAATTTTAAAGAATAATGTGAGAAGAAGATCCAGGGGCGGAAAATGAATCTAAAACAATCTACTTCATTGTGTTGAAATATTGAAACACTCGCGCACACACACAGATATATATATACATATACATATATATATATATATATGGGCACCAATCCAGTAGGTATTTTTTTTTTTTTTACCTATGTATAGGTATCAATTTAGCCAATGAAAATTTAACATGCACATTTTTTTATTGTAAAAAATAAGAGAAAGAAAGAGCATTAATGATGCACGTCTTTTCATGCACTTCATTATAACCATTGGATCACCATTAGATGGTGATCCAACGGCTAAAAAAAAATACCTACCCATAGGTAAAGAAAAAAAATACCTATTGGATTGACAACCTATATATATATATATATATATATAGAGAGAGAGAGAGAGAGAGAGAGAGAGAGAGAGAGAGAGAGAGAGAGTGATCAATTCACACTTCACACAACATTGGATAAAAGGATAGTGAGGAAATGAAAGCATTAGAAGAAGCCAACACACAGTTACAAACAGCAAAAAGCTAATATTTAGCCATAGGCAAATCAATGAAGAACAAAAGGCAAAATTCAGCTAAGCTCCTTATCTGAAGCCCAGTACATTCTTTTCTTGCCGCATATGGAAAGCAAGGTAATTTAAGAGAGAGAGAGAGAGAGAGAGAGAGAGAGAGAGAGAGGTGAGTTTAATCACTAAATCACACCAAACAAAGTACGTCTAACTTTTGGCTCAGGTCCTTATGTGCAGCCCAGCACATTATTCTCTTGCCTCATAATGAAAGCAAGGTTATTTATCCCAAAAAAAAAAAAAGAGTGACACAGAGAGAAGACAAAAGCAAGTTTGATAGGTGAGTTTAATAATTAAATCACACAAAACAAAGTACGTCAAACTTTTGCATATAGGAAAAACATTAGTTGGCTGCTGTATGGCACCTGTAATGGTGTCCCAGTAAGAAGCAAGCGTCTCTGACAACGATATCTATCAAGATCGCGCGCTAGAACTGATTCCCTGTCCTTCATCCTCTGTGCCTCATCAATTATAATGTACTTCCAATCAATTTTAGAAAGTTTTGAGCGATCATACATGATGAACTCGTAAGTTGTCACAAGGACATTAAATTTCATGGCACAGACCTCCTAATCAAGTAAATAAATAAGTTAGCAAAACACCGGAAACAAAGAAAAACAACAAGAAAATAAGCAAATGAATATTTTCTTACTTGAGAAAATAATTTTGATCGTTGATCCTTCCCACCAACATAATAGATGCAAGACACAGATGGCAACCAACTATGCAACTCACTCTGCAAATGAACCCAGTTTAGCACGTTAGTAAGCCCAGTAAAAAAGTACTATCAAACTCCAAAGAAAATAAACTCACCTTCTGCACTCGAAAGATGAATAGAGAAAGGAAAAAAATAAAAGAGAGGAAAATGTAACAAACCTTCCAATTTACCAAAACAGCATTTGGAACAATTATGAGATGGGGCCCATAATTCCCTTTGAACTCCATTAAGTAAGCAATCAATGCCATTACCTGTAAAAGGGAGTTTTAAATCACTTGGATGCAACCGAGAAAAATGGTCAACAGAACAGGGGCACCAAAAAGGTATCCACGTTGTACACAAAAGACTTAGTCATCACTACTAAAGAGGGAACAAAAAAATACTGGCTTGAATCCAACAAAAAGAAACCTGTACA